>PVJN01003214.1:0-104652 GCA_004026805.1 Lasiurus borealis
CTGTTCTTTTGTCATAGTTACTACATCTTTTTCCATACTGTTGAGCATTTTTAACATCATTACTTCGAACTCTATTTCAGATAAATTTCTTATCTCGGCTTCATTTATCTCTTTTTCTGGAGAATTTACTAGTTCTTTCATTTGGTGGTTGTTTCTTTGTCTCCTCATTTTGTTTTTCTGGATTTGTGACTATGTTTTGAGTAAATCCTATACATCTCTTAATCTCTAGTGCAGGACACTATTAAAGGCTGTTTCTGACTAATTGGATCAGGCAAAGACAAAGCTTTCAGAGACTGCTTCTGTCTACAGACCAATAGTATTTTGACTTGAATTGCCCCCAGGTAATTGTCCTCAGGTGTAGCAAGAGTTTTTCCACAATTTGGGGCAGTTGCTTCTGCTTGAAGGCTAATTGTTACTTTTAATTTCAAAGTGCCTCAGAGCAAGATGTTTTTCAATAGAATGTGTCAACTTTCTTTCCCTCAGCAAGGCAAATGTCTGTGTGGGAAAGATGTTCTCCACTGTGTAAGGGAAAGATTCAGCTTGCCCAGGAAACTTGGGGTGTCTGCCTTATGAGCTTTATTCCCGAGTCCCCAGTCCTGGGTTCTGCTCTCACAACAGCAATCCACTTCATCCTCCCTCTGCAAGAGCACAAGGTGGGTGGTTCCACAGGGAATTTTTGTGCATTGGCCCTTTAAAAGGATTCCCAAACTTTCAGCTGCCACTCCCTGACAGATAGCACCCCATTGCTTTTCACAGCTAGATCTAATGTGGTTACCTCCTCAGTTTGGTGCTCTCTGCTGGGCAGCACAGCTTGGGGTTTAGATGCCAGTGTTCTCAGTGCCACCCTCAACCCCCGCCAACAGCTGAGATATCTCTTCGAGACTAAATTTTCTATCTATAGGTGCCTAGCCAGCCCTTTTGAAGCCCCTCCCCTCTATGCAGTCTCTACCTTTAGTCCTCGGGTATCTAGGTTCTCTTCTGTGAGCTTTCCATTGGTTATTCAGGAAGCCTTTTTAGTTTTGATTTTTAAATATCTGCTCATGGCTTACTGTCAAGATGGTGGCATAGGTTAATGCAGTATGTATTTGATACCTCCCACAGTGACATCAAAATTACAACTAAATTGCAGATCAATCATCATTTAAAATGCCTAAAATCTAGCTGAATAGAGATCCTATGACTAAAGATGTAAAGAAAAAGTCACATTGATGCCTGGCCAGTGTTGTTCAATGGTTGTCAACCCATGGACTAAGAGTTTGCTGGTTCAATTCTTAGTCGGAGCAGGCTAGATCCCCAGGAGGGTATGGTGCATAAGGCCATCGAATGATGTTTCTGTCTCATTGATATATCTGTCACTTTCCCTCTCCCTTCCTCTCTCTGACTTCAATAAAAATATATTTACAAATAAAAGAAAAAGAAGTCATATTGAGACTGGTAGGAGAAATGGAGATGCAGAATAGATTAGTTCTACACTCATATGTGGCAATTAAAAATTAGGAGGGGTATCTCAGAAAGTCTTCTCTGAGGAGTAAGGGGTCCCAGCACCACAACTGGGTTCCATGGGTAGGAAAAGAAGTCCTCAAAACTCACGTCTGTGAAAACTAGAAGGAATTGTAGCTAAGTGAGACAGAGGATTTGCTGGAGCCCCAGATGTTCCTCTAGAATGGTCCACATGTGAACTTACTCAGACTCATTTGCCCTGGGCACTGGTGCTGAGGCAGCAGCTCAAAATAGCTGGGGGTAAATCCCTCCCATTGACAGCAATTAAGACTCAACTATAACAGGAGAGGGCACTTAGAGCACCCAGTTTGAGTGACTGCATTTGACCCTTGCAAACATTTATGCTCCCAACATAGGAGTACCTAAATATATAAAGCAAATCTTGGTAGACACAAAGAAAGAAATTGACAGTCATAGTAGGAGATTTAACACTCCATTGACATCAATCAATATATCTTCCAGACAGATCAACAAGGAATTGGTCACCTTCAATGACACACTAGATCAGAAGGATTTAATTGATTTATTTGAGTATTTCACCTCAAAACAGCATGCTATACATTTTTTTTCAAGTGCACATGGAAAATTTTCTAGGCTAGATCTCGTGTTAGGGAACAAAACAAGTCTCAATAGAGTTAAGAAATTGTAATCATATCAAGCATCTTCACTGACCATAATGCTATGAAATTAGAAATAAACCACAAGGAAAAAAACTGAAAAACGCGCCAAGAAATGGAGGCTAAAAACATGTTGCTAAGCAATGAATGGGTTAACAATGAGATCAAGGAAGAAATCAAAAGTTACTTGAAACAAATGAAAATGAGAACACAACAACCCAAAATCTATGTGACATAGAGAAAATAGGTCTAAGAGGAAATTTTATAGCATTACAAGCCTCCTTCAGGAAATGAGAGAAAAAAAAACAACCCTCAAATAAGTAATCTAACTTTACACTTAAAGAAACTGTGGGGGGGAAAAAACAAAAAACAAAGCCCAAAGTGATTAGAAGGGAGGAAATAATAAAGATCAGAGCAGACTGTAAATACAGTCTAAGAAAATAATTAAAAAGAGCAATGAAACCAAGAGCTGGTTCTTTGAAAACAAAAACAAGATTGACAAACGTTTAACCAGACTCATCAAAAAATAAAAATAGAAGATCCAAACAAATAAAATGAGAAATGAAAGAGAAGTAACAACAGATACCAAAGAAATATAAAGGATTGTAAAAAAAAAAAAAAGTTATGAACATCTCTAGGAGAAATGGGTAAATTTCTAGAAACATACAATCTTCCAAAACTAAATCAGGAAGAGTTAGAGAATCTGAATAGACAGATTACAATTAGTGAAATCAAAACAGTAATAAAAAATTTAAAAAACTCCCAACAGAGACAAGATGGCAACTGGCAAGAAGGTAGGGAGGGAGAGCGTATGAGACAGTAAGGGAGCAATAGAGGCGTGTGTGGATGTGTGTGGGTGTGGATGTGAGTGAAATAGGGACAGTTAGATCCTGCAGGTCTTCCAAGGGGCTGCCAATCTGGGCAGTCTTAGATAGCAAAACCTCACTGCCACTGCAAACACTCTGGGCAGAACATCGGCGGCAGAGAAACCACACCATTTTGAAGAACAGAACTACTTGAGACTAGGATCCTAGCCTTGCCACCACCCAGTCTGGTCTCCTTAGCGAACTGGCATCCTACAGCCACTCTGGTAGAATACCTGTGACCACAGCTGCAGACCCAGGGCCACTAAGACTCCAGGCATCTGGCCACAGATTTTTGTGAGTCACAAAGCCAATCCTCCTCCCCAGCCACCCCTGTGATAGCAGCATATGAACTGCCAGACCATGGCCACACAATAGGGCTTTCTGCACACACACAGCAGCCACAGCTTGACCTAACTTTGAGTCTTGGTGTTGGACATGGGAAGTTTGTTTCCTGCAGCTAGGCTCTATGCCCAGGCAGAGAGACTGAGCTGAATTTGAGCATAGGTGCACAACTTTGGGCAGATTGTTTTCTATAACCAGATCTTGCCCCCACACAGGGAGACAGCACTGAATTTGAGACTAGGGACACAAATCCAGGGAATTTGTTCCCCATGACCAGACCCCATGCCCACACAGGAGGGCAGCATTGAATTTGAGCCTAGGTGCATGGACATAGGGATTTTGTTTTCCACAGTACACACCCACGTAACTGGACCTCACACCCACACTAAATGGCAGTGCCACCTGACTTTGATTCAGGGCAAGTGCACATGGAAGACTGTTTACCGCAGGACAGAAGTGGAACTCCTGCCAACACAGTGAGACTGTGCAACCTCGTCTCCCAGGCAGATCAGGGACCCTGAATCTCCACACAAGAGGCAGCAATGATCACCAGTAATTAGTCTGTATCTCATTGTGTGTGGCTGGGATCCCTGATTCCCAATACATTCACACTAAGAACCAGCAACTCCAATTCTTAGCACATATGCACACTGGGACCCTGATTCTCAGTGTGAGGTAGCACCAAGCAACATAGATTCTGATACTTAATTCTTGGCACAAAAAGAGGGAGCCTCTGACTCCTGACATGCACAAGGAGACTTTGATTTTTGGCACATGCCAGTGGGTTCTCTTTTTCAACATGGTGCAGGTCCCTGATTCTTGGTGTGCACATGAGGACACACTAAGTGCCTGTGACTGACCCAGGGCAAGTGTAATTCCCACTAACCCACAGAAGCCACATGTCTGAGCTCTTCAGTGTCAGAGCTCTTCAGTGACACTTGGGGGGTGCAAAACTCCCACTGCACATGTCCCAATATTTGAATTGTCTGGTGACAGTCAGAATGGGAAGACAACAATGCAATCCCCAGAAGAAAGAAAAGGAGGAATCGCCAAGGAAGGAAATAAGTGAAACAGAAGCATGCAACATGACAGAAAAAGAATTCAGAGTAATGTCATATAGTTCATAGACTGGATGGATGAGAAAATTAACAACCTATGCAAAAATCAGGAAGAAATGAAAAATGATATAGCTTCAATAAAAAACAACATGGAAGGCTTCAACAGTAGACTAGAAAAAGCAGAGGACCAAATTAGTGAGTTAGAAGATACGGTACAGAAACAAGCCCAATTTGAAAAGCAACTTGAGAAAAAAGTTAAAAAGCAGGATAAGAGGCTAAGGAAGCTTTGGGACAATGCAAAATGAAATAATATATGTATAATAGAGCTGCCAGAAGGACAAGAAGAGCAGCAAGAATTTAAAAATTTATTTGAAGAAATAATGACAGAAAACTTCCCTGATGTGGGGAAGATAAAAGTTACACAAGTACAGAGAGTCCCAAGCAAGCTGAATCCCAAAAGACCCACACCAAAACATGCCATAATTACAATGGCAAATGTTATCGACAAAGAGAGAATCTTAAAGGCTGCAAGAGAGACAAAGAGTATTACCTACAAAGGATCCCCCATCAGATTATCAAATGATTCCTAAACAGAAACACATCAAGCTAAAAGGGAATGGAAGAAGATATACAAAGTAATGCAAAACAAGGGGCTGAATCCAAGAATAATTTATCAGCAAGGCTAACATTCAAAATTGAAGGGGAAATCAGGAGCTTTGCAGACAAAAAAAGGCTAAGAGAGTTTATCACTACCAACCCAGCAATGCAAGAAATGCTAAAGGGAATGTTGTAAAAAGAAGAAACAGAAAGGTAAGAAGAAATACAGCCTCAAAAAATAAAAATGGCTACAAACAAGTACCTTGCAATAATAACGTTAAATGTAAACATACTAAATGCTCTAATCAAAAGACATAGAGTGGCTGAATGGAAAAAAACATGACGCATATATATACTATCTACAAGAGACCCATCTCAGGACAGACTAAAGTAAAGGGATAGAAAAATATCTTTCAGGAAAATGGAAATGAAAAAAAAAGCTGGAGTAGCAATACTTATATCAGACAAAATAGACCTCAAAGTGAAGGCAATAACAAGAGATAAGGAAGGCCACATCATAATACTAAAGGGATTGATACAACAAGAGGATATAACCCTGGTAAATGTATATGCACCCAATGCAGGAGCACTCAAATACATAAAAAATTTTCTGGAAGATATCAAGAGAGAGATTGACAACAATACAATCGTAGTAGGGGACTTTAATATCCCATTGACATCACTGGATAAATCCTCCAGACAAAAAATAAGCAAAGTAACAGCAATTCTAAAGGACTCACCAGGTCAAATGGACTTACTTGACAGCTTCAAAACATTTCATACTTTCTTCTCAAGTGCACATTGGACATTTTCCAAAAAAGACCACATACAGGGTCACAAGCAAAGTTTCCCTAAATTTAAGAAGATTAAAATCATACCAAGCATATTCTCAGACCACACTGGGATAATATTAGAAATAAACTATAATAAAAACAATCCAAAACACTCAAACACTTGGAAGCTGCATGTTATTAAATATTATCAATGAGATCAAAAAAGAGGAGAATCCAAGATGGCGGCATAGGTAAACACCTACACTGCTGCCTCGCACAACAATTTCAAAACTACAACTAAAAGACAGAACGGACACCATCCAGAACCACAGGAAAGCTGGCTGAGTGGAAGTTCTACAACTAGAGGGAAAGAGAGGGTCTCACGGAGACCCAGAAGAGCTGCAAAAAGCTGAGGTACGGAGACGCGCACTAGGAGAGAGCAGGTGCCGGAGTGCCTGGCTGGCTTTCTCTTGCAGGAGGGAAATGGAGACTCTCAAAGGCATTGAACCCCTTATCCTGCAACACTAAATCCCAGATCCAGCCAAAACTCATAAGGGGGAAGTTTGGACTGTGAAAAGGGAGAAGTGCACGGAAATTTAGGGGAGTCGCAAAAGATCAAAGACCCGATGGCATGCACGGCACTGCACACAGGACAGATTGCTGATTGTGCCACTGGCTTTCACGACTGGGCGGGAGACAGACCCTCCCAACTGTGCAACTTCTGACTCCACTAAGCCCCTGTTTTGGGCGAAACCCTGGGGACCTAGACTCGTGTGGTCCTGGAGTGCAGGGGAGCCGAAGGGGCAGCGGTCTAGAGGCACTGCGGGCGCTCGGGCACAAGGACCACTCCAGCAATTACCCAGTCACATGAGACTCAGGGGCCGTGGAGGGCAGGGCTGACTGGAAGGCAAGGCGGTCCCTTAAGCCCTGAGACTCCACCCATCCCAAGCTCAACAGAGGCTTCTTCGGTTTTGCAAGTCTGGTATCATAAAGCTGAATTCAACACAGAAGTCTCCCCAACATAGTTAAAATGCTGAGACAAGGGAAGGGATCACAAACAAAAGAAATGGAGGGAAAAAAACGACTGGATATAGAGTTCAAAACTACGCTTATAAGGTTTTTCAAGAATATGCTAGAAAAGTTGGATAAATTTAGTGAGACCAAAGAGGAGATGAAAAAGGACATACTGGAGACACTGACTGAAATAAAAAATATTATACAGAGTCCTAACAGCAGACTAGAGGATGGCAAAAATCAAGTCAAAATTTTGAAATATAAAGAAGCAGAAAACATTCAACTGGAAAAGCAAGAAGAGAAAAGAATCCAAAAATGTGAAGATAATGTAAGGAGCCTCTGGGACAGCTTCAAGCATACCAACATCAGAATTGTGGGGGTGCCAGAAGAAGAGAGAGAGCAAGATACTGGAAACCTATTTCAAGAAATAATGATTGAAAACTTCCCACATCTGGTAAAAGAAATAGACTTACATGTCCAGGAAGCACACAGAACCCCATATAAAAGGAATCCAAAGAGGACTACACCAAGACACATCATAATTAAAATGCCAAGAGCAAAAGAAAAAGAGGGAATATTAAAAGCAGCAAGGGAAAAATAGTTCATTACCTACAAGGGAGCACTCATATGACTGTCAGCTGATTTCTCAACAGAAACGAGGCAGGCCAGATGGGAGTGGCAAGAAATATTCAACGTGATGAATAGCAAGAACCTACAACCAAGAATACTCTATCCAGCAAAGCTATCATTCAGAATTGAAGGGCAGATAAAGAGCTTCACAGAGGAGAAAAAGCTAAAGGAGTTCATCAACTCCAAACCAGTATTATATGAAATGCTGAAAGGTACTCTTTTAGAAGAGGAAGAAGAAAAAGGTAAAAGCCAAACAATATGAACAACAAATACATATCTATCAACAAGTGAATCTAAAAATTAAGTGAATTAAAAATTTGATCCACAGAATAAACTGGTGAATATAATAGAATCAGGAGCACATAAAGGGAGTAGACTGATAATTTTCAGGGGGACAAAAATCATAAAGCATCAAACAGACTGTGAAATTACAGCAGAAAGATTAAAGTTAGGTGAGGTAAATTAGTGATCAATCGAAGGACTTGTATGCATGCATATAAGCATAATCAATGATCACAGACACTGGGGGGTAGGGGTGTGCCTGGGAGGGAGGGGCAATGGGGAGATATGTATAAAAATTTAATAAAAATTAATAAAAAGAAAAAGAGAGAGACATCAAAAAAGAAATTAAAAACATCCTGAAAACTAATGACAAGAAAAACACAACAACCCAAAACCTATAGGACACAATGAAAGCAGTCCTGAGAGGGAAGTTCATAGCTCTACAAGTGTCAAAAAAACAAGAAAAAATGGTAGTATATCATGTAGCACTACAATTCTAAGAATTAGAAAAAGAGCAACAAAAAAACCCAGAGTAAGCAGAAGGAGGGAGATAATAAAGACTAGAGCAGAAAGGGGTGAAACCAAGATGGTGGCATAGATGAATACCAAAACTGCTGCCTAGCATAATAATTTCAAAACTACAGCTAAAAGACAGAACAGACATCATCCAGAAACACAGGAAAGCTGTCTGAATAAAAATTTCACAACTAGAAGGAAAGAGAGGGGTTCACAGAGACTCAGAGAGCTGCAAAAAGCTGAGGTACAGAGACACGTGTGTGGAGAGGACAGGCAGCGGGTGCCTGGCTAGCCTCCTCTAGCAGGAGGGAGATGGAAACTCCCGACTGAACTGAACCCCATTTCCGACTGCACTGAACCCCAGTTCTGGGCAAGACTCATATGAGGGGAGTCTGGACTGTCATGAAAAGGGAGGAGTGCATGGAAACTTAGGGGAGCCACAAAAGGAAGAGTTCTGGAGGTACATGCAAGTGCACGCAGAGAGGACTGACTGCTGATTGTGCCACTGGCTTCTTCTAGCCATTGCTGCTGGTTTTCTCTAGCAGGAGGAAGACAGAACCTCCCAACTGTGCTGAAATCCACTTCTGACGAGAACCTGGGGTTCCAGACTCATAGGGGTCCCTGAAGCTCACAGAAACTCAGGGCAGACAGAAAGGCAGAGGTCTGGAGGTGCGAGAGCGCAAGCAGAGAGGGCTGCAGTGATTACCGCGGGACACTGACACCCAGGGGCTGTGTAAGGCAGGGCTGATAGAAAGCCAAGGCTGTCTGCTCAACCCTGAGACTCTGCCCACCCAAGCTGAACACATAGACTTTTGCAATTTTGACTACACCACAGAAGTTCTCCCAGCGTAGACACAGCTGATCCTCACAACCAATTGGCTTGTAAGTCCATTCCCCGCAGTGATATCATACAATCAAGACTTAACTACAACAATGCTGTACACACAGTCCATAAAGGGGTGCACCAAGAGTATCCACCTCAGGTAACTGGGAGGCTGAGCCACTGGGCCATATAGTACAACTAGCACACAAAGCTATTCTACCAACTCAGGGAAGCAGCGAAAATGCAGAGACAAATGAACAGATCACAAACAAAAGAAATTGAGGAAAACAAATGACTGGATATAAAGTTCAAAACCACGGTTATAAGGTTTTTCAAGAATTTCCTAGAAAAGGTCAATAAATTTAATAAGACCCTCAAGGATATGAAAAAAGACCGACTAGAAATTAAGCATACACTGACTGAAGTAAAAAATATAATTCAGACACCTAACAGCAGACTAAAGGAATGCAAGAATCAAGTCAAAGATTTGAAATCCAAGGAAGCAGAGAACACTAAACTGAAAAAAAAAAAGAAAAGAGAATCCAAAAATTGAAAGATAGTGCGAGGAGTCTCTGGGACAACTTCAAGCATAGCAACATTCTAATTATGGGGGTTCCAGAAGAAGAGAGAGAGCAAGATACTGAAAACCTATTTGAAAAAATAATGACAGAAAACTTCCCCACCTGGTGAAAGAAATACACTTACAAGTCTAGGAAGTGCCCAGGACCCCAAACAAAAGGAATCCAAAGAGGACCACACCAAGACACATCATAATTAAAATACTAGGAGCAAAAGACAAAGAGAGAATAATAAAAGCTGCAAAATAAAAACAGTTAATTACCTACAAGGGAGCACCCATTTAATTGTCAGGTGATTTCTCAACAGAAACTGTGCAGGCCAGACAGGAGTGGCAAAAAATATTCGAAGAGATGAATAGCAAGAACCTACAACCAAGATTACTCTACCCAGCAAACCTATCATTCAGAATTGAAGGTCAGATGAAGAGCTTCACAGATAAGAAACAGCTAAAAAAAAGTTCATCAGCACCAAACCAGTATTAAATGAAATGCTGAAAGGTACTCTTTAAGAAGAGGAGAAGAAGAAAAAGGTAAAGATAAAAATTATGAACAACAAATACATATCTATCAAGTAAATCTAAAAATCAAGTGAATTAAAAATCTGATGAACAGAATAAACTGGTGAATATAATGGAATCAGGGGCATAGAAAGGAAGTGAACTAACAATTCTCAAGGGGAAAGAGGGGAGGGGAGGTGCAGGGAGAAACTGGACAAAAAATCATACATCTAAGAATGAGGACAAAGGCGGGGGAGGAGGTAAGAGCAGAGGGAGGGGTGGGAGCCGAGTAGAGGGGAGCTAGGGGGAAAAAAGAAACAATAAAATTTTATTAAATAAAAAAATAAGATTAGAGCAGAAATAAATGACATAGAGACCAAAAACAAGATAAAAGATCAATGAACCAAGAGCTGGTTCTTTAAAATGATAAAGAAAATTGGTGATCATCTAGCCAGGCTCACCAAGAAGCAAAAATAGAGGATCCAAATAAACTAAATCAGAAATGATAGAGGCGAAATAACAACAGATCCCACAAAAATACAAAGGATTGTTAAAAAATACTATGAACAACTCTATTCCAACAAACTGGACAACGTGGAGGAAATGGACATATTCCTAAAAAATACTACCTTCTTAAACGCAATCAGGAAGATTCTATAAAGCTCAATAGGCCAATAACTATGAAAGAAGTTGAAGCAGTCATCAAAAAGCTTCCAGCAAACAAAAGCCTGGGACCAGACGGCTTCACAGTTGAGTTATATCAAACATTCAAGTATTATCCTCAGACTATTCCAAAAAATTCAAGAGGAAGCAACATTTCCAAACTTATTCTATGAAGCCAGAATCACCCTAATACCAAAAACAGATAAAGACAACACAAGGAAAGAAAATTATAGGCCAATATCCCTCATGAACGTAGATGCCAAAATACTCAACAAAATTCTAGCAAATCAGATCCAACAGTACATCAGAAAGATCATATACTATGACCACACAAGATTTATCCCAGGGATGCAAGGATGGTACAATATCCACAAATGAATAAATGTGATACATCACATAAACAAATTGAGAGATAAAAATTACATAGTCCTATCAATTGATGCAGAAAAAGCATTTAACAAAATCCTATGCCCTTTCTTTCATAAAAACTCTCAGCAAAGTGGGAACAGAGGGATTATACCTCAACATCATAAAAGCCACATATGACAAACCCACAGCCAGTATCATATTCAAAAGCTAAAACCATTTTCCCTAAGAACAGGAACAAGACAGGGATGACCACTCTCACCATTCCTGTTCAACATAGTACTGAAAGTACTACCCATTGCGATCAAACAAGAAGAAGAAATAAAAGGCATCCAGAGGAGAAACCAAGATGGTGGCATATGTAAACACCTGAACTGCTGCCTTGCACAACAACTTCAAAACTACATCTAAAACACAAGATGGACATCATCCAGAACCACGAGAAGGCTGGCTAAGTAGAAATTCTATAACTAGAAGAAAAGAGAAAAGCACACTGAAACTCAGAGGAGCTTCGGAAATAAAGGCACCAGCAGTTTGGAGACAGCTGGCAACTCAGTACATAGCTGAACTCCAATTCCAGGCAAGACTCTGGGTCCCAGACTCATATGCGGAGAAACAGGACTGTCTGGCAGTGGGCAGAACTCAAGGGCAGCTTTCTCTCAGAGGTGCTTGTAGTGATTACCAAGGTAAACTGAGATTCGGAGGCCTCTTAGGGCAGGGCTGAGAGGAAGCCATTACTGTTTGCTCAGCCCTGAGACTCCACCTAACCCCAGCTGTCTGCAGAGGCTTTTGCATATGAATGACCGGCTCCTTTGAAATCTAAACTTACCTAACAAACTGCAGCTGAGTCACGGCTACCCAGAACATCCAAAAGAAGGTCCAAGGCTCTGTAGCAGCAGCTCACATTACTTCACACCTAGGCCTCATCTGAGCACCTCCAAAACCCAAACAAAGAAGAAGAATTTACAGATCTCTCCATAGTTCCTGCTGGGTGGCCTCAGACAGAGGCTAAATTAGTACCTCTTTGGAGATCCAAGAGTCAATGTACCTAGGGGTCAGAGTAGGAACATCCAGATTACAACTCCTCAGATCCATAAGGGATGCACTCCAGGGGCAGACTCAGTGAGCACCAAAACCCCACTGAAGCAAGTCTTGCCTCATAAGAGTGTCTCCAGCACAGAAGTTCTCATATCATAGACACAGCTGATCCTCACAGCCAATTGGCCTGGAGGTCAATTCCTCTAATTGATACCAACAACAATCAAGGTTTAACTACAAGATTGTGCACAAAGTTCACAAAAGGGTGCATCAAGAGTGCCTACCTCAGGTAACAGGGGAGGCTGAGCCACTGGGCCTTATAGGACACCTAGCACACAAAGCCACTCTATCAACTCAGGGAAGCAGTGAAAACGTGGAGACAAATGAAATTTATGGAAGAAAGCAAATAACTAGATATGGAGTTCAAAACCACAGTTATAAGGTTTTTCAAGAATTTTCTAGAAAAGGCCAATAAATTTAGTGATACCCTTGAGGATATGAAAAAGGACCAACTAGAAATTAAGCATAGACTGACTGAAATAAAAAATAATATACAGAGACCCAAAAGCAGATTAGAGGATCATAAAGAATCAAGTCAAAGGTTTGAAATACAAAGAAGCAAAAAACACCCAACCGGAAAAGCAAAAGAAAAAAGAATCCAAAAATATAGAGATAGTATAAGGAGCCGCTAGGATAACTTCAAGTGTACCAACATCCAAATTATGAGGGTACCAGAAGAAGAGAGAAAACAAGATACTGAAAACCAATTTGAAGGAATAATGACAGAAAACTTCCTCCCCCTGGTGAAAGAAATAGACTTATAAGTCCAGGAAGTGCAGAGAACCCCAAACAAGAGGAATCCAAAGAGGACCCCACCAAGACAGATCATAATTAAAATACCAAGAGCGAAAGACAAAGAGAGAATATTAAAAGCAGCAAGAGAAAAACACTAAGAAAGCACCCATACAATCGTCAACTGATTTCTCAACAGAAACTATGCAGGCCAGATGGGAGTGGCAAGAAATATTCAACATGATGAACAGCAAAAACCTACAGCCAAGAATACTCTATCCAGCAAAGCTATCATTCAGAATTGAGGGGCAGATAAAGAGCTTCACAGATTTAAAAAAAAAAAAAAAAAAAGCTAAAGGTGTTCATGAACTCTAAACCAGTATTATATGAAATGCTGAAAGGTACTCTTTAAGAAGAGGAAGAAGAAAAAGGTAAAAGATAAAAATTTATGAACAACCAATACATATCTATCAACAAATGAATCTAAAAATTAAGTGAATTAAAAATTTGATCAACAGAATAAACTGGTGAATATAATAGAATCAGGAGCACAGAAAGGGAGTGGACTGATAATTCTCAGGGGAAAAGGGATGAGGGGGGTGCAAGGAGAGACTGGACAAATATCATATACCTATGGATGAGGTCAATGTGGGGGAGGTAAGGGTAGAGGGAGGGGTGGGAGCTGGGTGGAGGGGAGCTATGGAGGGGAAAAAAGAGAAATAAATGTAATAATCTAAATAATAAAGATTTAATTTTAAAAAACTCCATCAAAAATTTATTAGATTTAATAAATGAATTTGGCAACAAAGCATGATACAAAATTTACACCAAGAAATCTATAGCATATCTCTACACCAATAGTGAACTTACAGAAAGAGAGACTAAACAGCAATCCCATTTACCATCGCACCAAAAAAATTAAGATACCCCGGAATAAACTTAACTAAAGAGGTAAAAGAACTATATGCAAAAAATTACAGGACATTGAAAAAAGAGAAGAGAAAGACATTAACATATGGAAGAACATACCATGTTCATGGATTGGTAGAATCAACATCATCAAAATGTCCATGTTACCTAAAGCAATCTATAGATTCAATGCATTTTCCATTAAAATACCAATGGCATATTTCACAAACCTAAAACGAACTCTCTAAAAATTCATCTAGAATGAAAAAAGACCCCGAATAGCTGCAACAATTCTGAGAAAGAAAAACAAAGTAGTTGGGATCTCAATACTAGATATCAAGCTGTATTACAAAGCCACTATTCTCAAAACAGCCTGGTCCTGGCCCAAGAACAGACATATAGATCAATGGAATAGAATAGAGAACCCAGAAATTGACCCAAACTATTATGCCCAATTAATATTTGACAAAGGAGGCATGAACATACAATGGAATCAAGACTGTCTCTTCAATAAATGGTGTTGGGGAAATTGGACAAATACATGCAAAGAAATGAAACTAGACCACCAACTTACACTATACACAAAAATAAACTCAAAATGAATAAAGGACTTAAATATAAGATGGGAAATCAGAAAAATGCTAAATGAATCCACAGGCAGCAAAATCTCAGACATATGCAGAAGGAACTTCTTCACTGATATTGCCCCTAGATCAATAGAAATTCAAAGGAAAATAAACAAATGGCTCTACATCAAAATAGAAAGCTTTTGCACAGCAAAAGAAGCCATCAACAAAACAATAAGAAAGACCACTATATGGGAGAATATATTTGCCAATCAAGAAATGGGCAATGGATCTAAATAGAAAGTTTTCCAAAGAAGACAGATGGAAGGCCAACAAACACATGAAAACATACTCAAAGTCACTATTTATCCAAGAGATGCAAATCAAAAGGACAATATGGTACCATCTCACCCCTGTCAGAATGTCTATCATCAACAAATCAATAAAGGACAAATGTTGGTGAGGATGCAGAGAAAAAGGAACCCCCGTGCATTGCTGGTGGAATGCAGACTGGTGCACCCACTTTAGAAAACAGTATGAAGTTTCCTCAAAAAAACTAAAAATGAAACTCCCATTTGACCCAGTAATCCCATTCCTAGGAATATATACCAAAAAACTAGAAACACCAATCATAAAGGATATATGCACCTCTATAATTTACCATAGCTAAGATTTGGAAATAGTCTAAGTGCCCATCAGCAGATGAGTGGATTAAAAAACTGTGGTACACCTACACAATGGAATACTATGCTGCACTAAAAAAGATGGAATTCCTATCATTTGCAACAACATGGATGAAACTGGAGAGCATTATGCTAAGTGAAATAAGCCAGACAGAGAAAGATAAATATCACATGATCGCAGTCATCTATGAGAAATAATGAACAACATAAACTGATGAACAAAAGCAGGTCCAGAGACAGGGAAGCATTGATCAGACTCAGAGGGAAGGTAAGAAAGGGTGTGAGTAAGGGGGAGAGATCAACCAAAGGACTTGTATGCATGCATATATGCCTAACCAATGAACACAGACAGCAGGGGGGTGAGGGTCTGAGTGGGGGAGGGGGTTGGGAAGGTAATGAAGGGATGTGGACAAATATGTAATACTTCAATCAATAAAAAAATTAAAAAGCAAAAAAATAATAATAAAACTCTGAACAAAGAAAAGTCCTGGACCAGATGGCATCCCAGGTGTATTTTACCCTACACTCAATGAAGAACTAATACCTATCCTTCTCAAGCTATTCTAAAAAATTCAACAGAGGGAAAACTCCCAAGCTCATTTTACAAAGACAGCATCATTCTAAGTTCAAAACCAGGAAAAGACACTAGAAAGAAAGAAAATTATAGGCTAATGTCCCTAATAAACATAAATGATACAATCCTCAACAAAATATTAGCAAACCAAATGCAACAATACATGAAAAAAGATCAGACACCATAATCAAGTGGGATTATTCTGGGGATGCATTGCTTTTTTATATTGTTTTCTTAGATTGTATCTGCAAAGTAATAAACATGATATACCACAAAAACAAAATAAGGATTAAAAATCACATGTTCATGTCAATTGATGCAGAAAAAGCTTTTGATAAAATCCAGCACCCATTTATGATAAAAACTCTCAGCAAAGTGGGAATAGAGGGAACATATCTCAACATAATATAGGCAATATATGGCAAGCCCATAGCCAACATCATACTTAATGGGAAAAAACTAAAAGCACTTTTCTTGTGATCAGGAACAAGTCAGAAATGTCTGCTTTCACCACTCTTATTCAAGGCAATATAGGAAGACCTAGCACAGCAATCAGACAAGAAATAAAAATAAAAGTCACCCAAATTTGAAAGGAGGAAATAAAACTATCATTATTCACGGTTGATATAATATTGTACATGGAAAACCCCAAAGACTCCACCAAAAAACTAGTAAATCTAATAAATGAATTCAGCAGAGTAGCAGGATACAAAATTAATATTGATAAATTGGTGGCATTTCTATATACCAACAATGAAATATCGGAAAGAGAAACTAATAAAGGAATCCTATTTACTATTGTAACAGCAACAACTACAAAAATACAGTATTTAGAAATAATTTTAACAAAGAAGATAAAAGACTTGTACTCAGAAAACTATAGAACATTGAAAAAAGAAATTGAGGGAGCTACAAATAAGTGGAAGCATTTGTCCTTTATTAATTTGTTGATGATAGCCATTCTGACAGGTGTGAGATGGTACCATATGGTCATTTTGATTTCCAACCCATATTGTGCTCATGAATTGGAAGAATTAAGATCTTTAACGTGTCCATACTACCCAAAGCAATCTTTAAAATATTTTTAATGATTTTTTTACAGAGAGGAAGGGAGAGAAATAGAAAGTCAGAAACATCGATGAGAGAGAGACATCAATCAGCCGCCTCCTGCACACTCCACAGTGGAGATGTGCCCGCAAGCAAGGTACATACCCCCGACCGGAATCCAACCTGGGACCTTTCAGTCCGCAAGCTGACGCTCTATCCACTGAGCCAAACCGGTCTCGGCCCAAAGCAATCTTTAGATTAAACCCAATTCCTACTAAAATACTAATGGTATATATTTCACAGATATATAAAAAATATTTAAAAAATGTATATAGAACCAAAAAAGACCCCAAATAGCCTTAGCAATTTGGAGAAAGAAGAATAAAGTTGAAAGTATCACAATACCTATATTAAATGATATTACAAAGCTATTTTACTCAAAACAGCCTGGTACTGGTACAAGATCAGGCATATAGATAAATGGAACAGATCAGTGACCCCAGATATTAATTTACACTGTATAGTCAATTAATATTTAACAAGGAGGCAATAATGTACAATAGGGTAAAAGACAGTGCATTCAATAAATGGTGCTGGGAAAATTGGACCAAAAAAAATGAAACTAGGCCACAACTTACACCATACATGAAAATAAACTCAAAATAGATAACAGACATAAATGTAAGTAACAAAACCATATAAATCCTTAAAAAAAAAAAAAGCAGGCAATAAAATCTCACATATCACGTGAAGTGATATTTTTGCCAAAATGTCTCCTAGGGCAAGGAAAAGAAAGGAAAAAAACAAACAAATAGGACTACATCAAATTGAAAAGCTTCTGCACAGCAAAAGAAATCATCAACCAAATGAAAAGGGAGCCCAGTGTATGAGAGAACATATTCCCCAATGATATATCTGATAAGAAATTAATCTCCAAAATATATAAAGAACATGTACAACTCAAAACTAGGAAGACAAATGATCCAATTTTTAAAATGGGCAAAGGACTTGAATAAACACTTCTTCAAAGTGGTCACACAGATCGTCAATAGTCATATGAAAAAATGCTCAATGTCAATAATCATTAGAGAGGGAATCCAAGATGGCAGCATAGGTAAACACCTACACTGCTGCCTTGCACAACAATTTCAAAACTCAACTAAAAGACAATGGATAGCATCCAGAACCACAGGAAAGATGGCTGAATGGAAATTCTACAACTAGAAGGAAAGCGAGGGGCTCACAGAGACCCAGAGGAGCTATAAAAAGCTGAGGTACAGAGACGCACGCTTGGAGAGAGCGGGTGCTGGAGAACCTGGCTGGCTTTCTCTGGCGGGAGGGAGACAGAGACTTTCAACAGCATTGAACCCCTTATCCTATGGCACTGAACTCCAGGTCCAGCCAAAACTCATGGGGGAGGAGGGGTGGAGTTTGGACTGTGAAAAGAGAGAAGTGCACGGAAATATTGGGAGCCAGAAAAGGGCAGAAGTCCGGTGGCGAGCACAGAACTGCACACAGAAGACCTACTGCTGATTGTGCCACTGGCTTTCACAAGTGGGCAGGAGACAGAGCCTCCCAACTGTGCCACTTCTAACTCACACTAAACCCCAATTGCAAGAGAAACTCTGGGACCCAAACTCATATGGTCCTGGAGTGCAAGGGAGCCGGAAAGGCAGCAGTCTAGAGGCACTGCATGCACACACAGAGACCACTCCAGCCATCACCCAAAGACACATGAGACCAAGGGCCATTGTAGGCGGGGCTAACTGGAAGGCAAGGTGGTCCCTTAAGCCCTGAGACTCCACCCATCCCAAGCTCAACAGAGAGGCTATTGCAGTTTTGCAAGTCTTGTATCATAAGGCTGAATCCAACACAGAAGTTCTCCTGACATAGTGAAAATGGGGACACAAAGGAAGAGATCACAAACAAAAGCAATGGAGGAAAACATACGACTAGATATAGAGTTCAAAACCACAGTTATAAGGTTTTTCAAGAATATCCTAGAAAAGATGGATAAATTTAGCGAGACCCAAGAGGAGATGACAAAGGACCAACTAGAGATGAAAAAGGACCAACTAGAAATTAAACATTCACTGACTGAAATAAAAAATATTATACAGAGACCTAACAGGAGACAAGAGGAAGGCAAGAATCAAGTCAAAAATTTGAAATATAAAGAATCAGAAAACACTCAACTGGTAAAGCAAGAAGAAAAAATAATTTAAAAATGTGAACATAATGTAAGGAGCCTCTGGACCACTTCAGGTGTACCAACATCAGAATTGTGGGGGTGCCAGAGGAAGAGAGAGAGCAAGATACTGAAAACCTATTTGAAGAAATAATGAATGAAAACTTCCCACATCTGGTAAGAGAAATAGACTTACAAGTCCAGGAAGCACACAGAACCCCAAATAAAAGGAATCCAAAGAGGACTACACCAAGACACATCATAATTAAAATACCAAGAACAAAAGACAAAGAGAGAATATTAAAAGCAGCAAGAGAAAAACAGTTCATTACCTACAAGAGAGCACCCATACGACTGTCAGGTGATTTCTCAACAGAAACGATGCAGGCCAGATGGGAATGGCAAGAAATATTCAATGTGATGAACAGCAAGAACCTACAACCAAGAATACTCTATCCAGCAAAGTTATCATTCAGAATTGAAGGGCAGATAAAGAGCTTCACAGATAAGAAAAAGCTAAATGAGTTCATCAACTCCAAACCAGTATTATATGAAATGCTGAAAGGTACTCTTCAAGAAGAGGAAGAAGAAAAAGGTAAAAGATAAAAAATTATGAACAACAAATATAAATCTATCAACAAGGGAATCTAAAAAATAAGTGAATTAAAAATTTAATCAACAGAATAAACTGGCGAATATAATAGAATCAGGAGCACAGAAAGGGAGTAGACTGATAATTCTCAGGGGGAAAGGGATGAGGGAGTGCATGGAGAGACTGGACAAAAATCATATACCTATGGATGAGGTCAATGTGGGGGAGGTAAGGGTAGAGGGAGGGGTGGGAGCTGGGTGGAGGGGAGCTATGGAGGGGAAAAAAGAGACATAAATGTAATAATCTGAATAATAAAGATTTCTGCTACTCTTAATTACATGCAAAGCCTATTATAGCTATCTTATAAAAGTTCAACTCTACAAATAGCGTTATATTGTGGGGACTTAGACAACATTTTAATATTACTTTTTTTTCATGGAAATATCACTTACTTTTATTTAAAAATAATTTTTATTTTATTGATTTGAGAGGAAGAAGAGAAGAGAAAAGAAGAGGTAAAAGAGGAAGAGGAAAAAGAAAAGGAGGAGGAGGAAGAGGTAGGCAAGGAGGAGGAGAAGAAGGTGAAGGAGAGGGAGAGGGAAAAGGGGAGGAAGAGGGAGAGGGAAAGGGGAGGGAGAGGGAGAAAGGTAAAGAAACATTTATTTGTTATTTATGCATTCATTGGTTGATACTTGTATGTGTTCTCACTGGAGATGAAACCCTTAACTTTGGCTTATCAGGACGATGCTCTGATAGCTGAGCTACCAGCCAGCCTTAATATCATTTACTTTTGAAATAAAGATGTTCCAAACTATACTGTTTCCTGGGTTGCTAATAAACAACACAGAGATAATGCCAAATGCTACCGGCATTTAGGATACCAGGCCATTGGGTTACAGGGCATCCCCACCCTTAGACCATCAACACTGGAGAGATGAAATGGCACACATGGGTAGTAATTGCCTCTAAGATACTTCTATCTTACCAGATGAGGCCCACCAAGTAAATGGTCTTTTGGCAAAGTATATGGAAGCTTGCTGTCCTACATAGAGTTAACCTTTGAATACACGAGAAAATGAATCTATACAAACAGGTTATCACAAGGTTCATTTTCTTTTCAAGAAACAAAAGCCACAACATGTGTATTGAAGTGTAACACCTCTCTGTTCCTCCCCCTACTGCTATGGTTCTTTACTAATTACATTAAGAGCTGAGGTTGGAACGTCAACTTGAACTTTAGATTTGTGACACAACCAACTATAACTCAGTTTAAGCATATTTTTTAATTTGATTGAGTGTTCCAACTTACTCTGTACTTTCTGAGTCCCTTGGGCTAAAACAACATGATCTAACTCAATGAAAACTAGCAAAAATATATACATTCTTTACTTTCAGTAAAGAGGCCTCTGATAAAGTGAGTAGCCCAAAGTTAATAGTGTCTACCCAAAGCATACTTGAGCAGCATTAATCAGCTAGAAGACTAAGTGGTTTTCTTTCTCTTCTTTGTGCCCACACATTCAAGTCAGAGGACCCATTGTTTTCTGATGGCATATAAATATGCACCATTTCAGGAATAACCATGCATCTCTATGAGCTAAAATATTGTGTTAACAGTGAGTGTCTAAGGCAGATTTGAATAGTTGTGAGGAAGATTTGGCCAAGGAGAAAGAAAGTTGAGTCTTTAATAATTAATTCTAATTTTATAACTCCTACAGGGAATGTGGAATATAAGGACTTTATAATATAAAACCAGGAAGAGGCCAGGAAGAAGTTTATATTTGACTTGGGGTTTAAAGCAGCAAGAATTGGTAGATAAAAAGGAAAAAGAGGACATGTTGGCAAATAGAGCCACACAAATGATAAGCACAAGTAAGTACTGCATGCATGCACTCAACAAATATTAATAGAGCTTGTACCATTTACCAGGAACTGGGGTGATGCTGAGATATATCAATGAACACAAATAGCTCCTGGAACTTACATTCCCATAAAGGGGCACAGACAACAAAATATAGCTGAATAACATATGGAGGTGCCAGATGTTAACAAGTCCTATGGAGCAAAATAGAGTCAAAAAGGAACATATGGAGTCCCGAGTCATGGAGCTACTCTTTTAAACAGAGTGACCAAGAGATGCCTATGATAAAGTAACTGTTTTAGTAAGGTCTGGAGGAGGTAAGAGAGTAAATCAGAGAGCTATATGGGGAAAGAGTATTCTTGGAAGAAGATACAGTAAGTGTAAAGGCTTTGAGGTAGAACCATGTCCAAATAATAAAAGCCTACATTCTCAGCAGGGGAGTTATTATCCTAAGGGGGTTCATTCCTAAAGAAATAATCTTACTCTTTGAATGGATAAAGCCCATTTCATGGGGTGGTGTGATTAGAAATAAATATATCTAAAAAAAATTCCATTTTGTCTCTGGTGTGGGACAATAAACAAAGTTGAAAAATATGGTAGGGGAGAGAGTTGAGAAACATTGAGGTAGGGAAATGGTATGGAGGCCAAGGTGGCTAGAATGGAGTGAGCTAGAGAAAGAGAAAAGGAGGAGAGGAGGAACAAGAGGAGGAGGAAGAGAAGAGGGAGGCAGAAAAATAATGGGGAGTTAGGTTATCAGTAGGTCAGTGTAAACACTTTGGTTTTACTTTGAGAAAATATGAAGAGAAACCAAGATGGCAGCATAGGTAAACATCCAAACTTCTGCCTTGCACAACAATATCAAAACTACAACTAAAAGACAAAACAGAAACCATCTAGAACCAGAGGAAAGCTGGCTCAGTGGAAATTCTACAACTAGAAGGAAAGAGGAAAGCACATTGAGAGTCAGAAGAGCTGCAAAAGGCTGAGGTATGGAAACAAGCACAGAGAGAGGAAGGGTGGCTGTGTGAACGGGCAGCTAAGTGCATGGTTGCTTTCTAAAGTGGAAGGGAGATGGAAGCTCCTGACTGCACTGAACTCCAGTCCCAGGTGAGATGCTGGGAAACCAGACTCATTCAGGGAAAATTTGGACTGTTAGAAAAAGAGAGACCACACTGAGACTTGTAAGCTGTGGAAGGCAGAGGCCTGGAGGCACACACACACAGAAAGGACTGACTCATGTGTGATTGAGTCACATGACTGGCTGGCTTTCTAAAGTGGGAGACAGAGGGAATCTTTCAACTGCGCTGAACTCATTTCGAGCAAGTTTCTGGGAACCCCGCCTCATTCGAGGAGAAACTGGACTATCTGGCAGTGGGTGAAACTCAAGGGCAACTCTCTCTCAGAGGTACTTGCAGCAATTACCAAAGTACACTGAGACCCAAGGACTTCATAGGGCAGGGCTGATGGAAAGCCAAGAATGTAAGCTCAGCCGTAAGACTCAGCCCCATCCAAGTTGAGCACAGAAGCTTTTGCAATTTTGCAAGTCTTGTCTCATAAGAGTGTCTCCAGCACAGAAGTTCTCCCAGCATAGACACAGCTGATCCTCACAGCCAATTGGTCTGGAGGTCAATTCCTTCAATTGATACCAACAAATATCAAGGCATAACTATAAAACTGTGCACACAGCCCACAAAGTGATTCACCAAGAGAGTCCACCTCAGGTAACTGGGAGGCTGAGCCACTGGACCCTATAGGATATCTAGCACACAAAGACACCCTATCGACTCAGCAAAGCAGCCAAAATGTGGAGACAAAAAAACAGGTCACAAATGAAATTTATGGAGGAAAGCAAACAACTGGATATAGAGTTCAAAACCATGGTTATAAGGTTTTTCAAGAATTTCCTAGAAAAGGCCGATAAATTTAGTGAGACCCTTGAGGATATGAAAAAGGACCAACTAGAAATTAAGCATAGACTGACTGAAATAAAAAAATAATATACAGAGATCCAACAGCAGATTAGAGGATCACAAGAATCAAGTCCAAGATTTGAAATACAATAAAAAAAAAACACTCAATTGGAAAAGCAAAAAGAAAAATGAATCCAAAAATATGAAGATAGTGTAAGGAACCTCCAGGACAACTTCAAGCATACCAACATCCAAATTATGAGGGTGCCAGAAGAAGAGAGAGAGCAAGATACTGAAAATCTGTTTGAAGAAATAATGACAGAAAACTTACCCGCCTAGTGAAAAAAATAGACTTACAAGTCCGGGAAGTACAGACCTCCAAACAAAAGGAATCCAAAGAGGACCACACCAAGACAGATCAGAATTAAAATGCCAAGAGCAAAAGACAAAGAGAGAATATTAAAAGCAGCAAGAGGGAATCCAAGATGGTGGCATAGGTAAACACCTACACTGCTGCCTCACACAACAATTTCAAAACTACAACTAAAAGACAGAACAGACATCATTCAGAACCACAGGAAAGCTGGCTGAGTGGAAGTTCTACAGCTAGAAGGAAGGAGAGGGGCTCATGGAGACCCAGAGGAGGTGCAAAAAGCTGAGGTACAGAGACAAGCATGTGGAGAGAGCGGGTGCTGGAGTACCTGTCTGGTTTTCTCTGGCAGGAGGGAAATGGAGACTCTCAAAGGCATTGAACCCCTTATCCTAGAACACTAAACCCCAGATCCAGCTGAAACTCATAAGGGGGGAGTTTGGACTGTGAAAAGAGAGAAGTGCACGGAAATTTAGGGGAGACGCAAAAGATCAGAGGACTGGTGGCACACACGGTACTGGAAGCCGAGGACAGACTGCTTATTGTGCCGTTGGCTTTCGAGAGTGGGCAGGAGACAGACTCTCCCAACTATGCCACTTCTGACTCCACTCAGCCCCTGTTTAGGGTGAGACCCTGGGAACCTGGACTCGTGTGGTCCTGAAGCGCAGGGGAGCTGGAGGGGCAGCAGTCTAGAGGCACTGTGCGTGCACAAGGACTGCTCCAGCGATTACCCAGTCACGTGAGACTCAGGGGCCGTGGAGGGCGGGGCCAACTTGAAGGCAAGGTGGTCCCTTAAACCCTGAGACTCCACCCACCCCAAGCTCAACAGAGGCTTCTTCGGTTTTGCAAGTCTGGTATCATAAGGCTGAATCCATCACAGTTCGCCCAGCATAGTGAAAATACCGAGACAAGCGAAGGGATCACAAACAAAAAAAATGGAGGGAAAAAAACGACTGGGTATAGAGTTCAAAACCACACTTATAAGGTTTTTCAAGAATATGATAGAAAAGTTGGATAAAATTAGCGAGAGCCTAGAGAAGATGAAAAAGGACCAACTAGAGACACTGACTGAAATAAAAAATATTATACAGAGTCCTAACAGCAGACTAGAGGAAGGCAAGAATCAAGTCAAAAATTTGAAATATAAAGAAGCGGAAAATATTCAACTGGAAAAGCAAGAGGAGAAAAGAATCCAAAAATGTGAACATAATGTAAGGAGCCTCTGGGACAGCTTCAAGCGTACCAACATCAGAATTGTGGGGTTGCCAGAAGAAGAGAGAGAGCAAGATACTGAAAACCTATTTAAAGTAATAATGACTGAAAACTTCTGACATCTGGTAAAAGAAATAGACTTACAAGTCCAAGAAGCACACAGAACCCCATATAAAAGGAATCCAAAGAGGACTACACCAAGACACATCATAATTAAAATACCAAGAGCAAAAGACAAAGAGAGAATATTAAAAGCAGCAAGAGAAAAACAGTTCATTACCTACAAGGGAGCACTCATACGACTGTCAGCTGATTTCTCAACAGAAATGATGCAGGCCAGATGGTAGTGGCAAGAAATATTCAAAGTGATGGACAGCAAGAACCTACAACCAAGATTACCCTACCCAGAAAAGCTATCATTCAGAACTGAAGGTCAAATAAAGAGCTTCACAGATAAGAAACAGCTAAAGGAGTTCATCACTGCCAAACTAGTATTATATTAAATGCTGATAGGTATTCTTTAAGAAGAGGAAGAAGAAAAAGATAAAGATAAAAATTATGAACAACAAATACATACCTATCAACTAGTGAATTTAAAAAATCAAGTGACCCTCCTACAAAGGCGTGTCTGTGGTTTCCTGTGTTTGGACACCTAAGTTTTGGAGGCAAAGAAATGTGGACTTGGAGAAGTCTGGAACTAGCTTGCTCCCTGCAGGCTCAAGATCAACCATCCCAGAGAGAAGAAAAAAATAAAAATAAAAATCAAGTGAGTAAAATACCTGATAAACAGAATAAAATGGTGAATAGAATAGAATCAGAGGCATAGAAAGGGAGTAGACTGACAATTCTCAGGGGAAAATGGGTGTGGAGAGTGCGGGAAGAGATTGGACAAAAATCATAAACCTATGGATGAGGACAATGGGGGGGAGGTAAGGGTAGAGGGAGGAGTGGGAGCCAGGTGTAGGGGAGTTATGGAGGAAAAAAAAGAGGAACAATTGTAATAATCTGAACAATAAAGATTTATTAAATTTAAAAAATAAATAAATCCATTCTCTGCAGAAAAAAAAGAGAGAGAAAATAAGGGACATTGCAGAAATTTAAAATAGAAATGATGTGACTTACCTTTTAAACATCAATCCTAAATGACTCACTAGACCAGATGGAATTAATTGACATCTTCAGAAGATTTCACCCCAAATCCATAGAATATACATTCTTCTCTACTGCACATGGGTGATTTCCAAAGATAGATCATATGTTGGGTCATAAGAATAGTCTCTTCAAATTCAAGAAGATAGAAATCATATCAAGCATTTTCTCAGACCACAGTGGCATAAAACTGGAAATCAACTATAATAAAAACAATAGAAATAAATCAAATACATGGAGAATAAATAGCATGCTATTAAACAATGACTGGGTAACCAAAGAGATCAAGGAAGAAATAAATAACATCATGACAACAAATGACAATGATAACACAACAATACAAAATTTATGGGACACAGTAAAAGCAGTCTTGAGAGGGAAGTTCATAGCCTTACAAGTCTACTGCAAAATACAGGAAACAATGGTAATAAATTACCTAACCCTACAACTCAAAGAGCTAGAAAGAGAGCAACAAGAAAAGCTCAGTGTAAGCAGAAGGAAGGAAATAGTAAGGTTCAGAGGGATATAAACAACATGGAGACCAAAGAAACAATTCAAAAGAACAAAACTAAGAGATGGTTCTTTGAAAGGATAAACAAGATTGATGGACCTCAAGGCTCACCAAGAAGCAAAGAGAGAAGACCCAAATAAAAAAATCAGAAATGAAAGAGGTGAAATAACAACAGACCCCGCTGAAATACAAAGGGTTGTTAAAAAATACTATGAACAACTCTATTCCAACAAATTGGACAACCTGCAAGAAATGGACATATTCCTGGAAAAATATAACCTTCCAAAACTCAATGAGGAGGAATCTAAACATCTCTATAGTACAATAACTATGGAAGAAATTGAAGCAGTCATCAAAAAGCTTCCAGCAAATAAAAGCCGGGACCAGATAGCTACACAGGAGAGTCTTACCAAACATTCAAGGAAGAATTAAAACCTATCCTTCTCAGACTATTCAAAAACATTCAAGATGTAGGAACACTTCCAAGCTGCTTCTATGAAGCCAGCATCACCCTAATACCAAAACCAGATAAAGACAACACAATGAAAGAGAATTATAGGCCAATATCTCTCATGAACATAGATGCCAAATCCTCAACAAAATTCTAGCAAATCGGATCCAGCAGTACATCAGAAAGATCATACACCATGACCAAGTAGGATTCATCCCAGGAATGCAGAGATGGTACAATATCCACAAATCAATAAACGTGATACATCACATAAATTGAGAGATAAAAATCATATAGTCATATCAATTGATGCAGAAAAGCATTTGACAAAATCCAACACCCTTTCTTGATAAAAACTGTCAGCAAAATGGGAATAGAAGGATCACACCTCAACATCATAAAAGCTATATATGATAAACCCACAGCTAACATCATACTCAATGGGCAAAAACTGAAACCATTTCCCTTAAGAACAGGAACAAGACAGGGATGCCCACTCTCACCTCTCCTGTTCGACATAGTACTGGAAGTATTAGCCATTGCAATTAGACAAGAAGAAGAAATAAAAGGCATCCAAATTGGAAAAGAAGTAAAGCTGTCTTTATTTGCAGATGACATGATACTCTACATAAAACCCCGAAGGACTCCATCCCAAAACTAATTGACTTAATAAATGAATTTGGCAATGTAGCAGGATACAAAATTAATGCCAAGAAATCTGTGGCATTTCTATACACTAATAGTGAAATTACAGAAAGAGAGACAAAAAGCAATCCCATTTACAATCACACCAAAAAAAATTAAGATACCTAGGAATAAAACTAACTAAAGAGGTAAAAGACCTATATGTAGAAAACTACAGGACACTGAAAAAAGAGATAAAGGAAGATGTTAACAGATGGAAGAGCATACCAGGCTCGTGGATTTGGAGAAACAACATCATTAAAATGTCCATTACTACCCAAAGCAATTTATAGATTCAATGCACTACCCATTAAAATACCAACGACATATTTCACAGACCTAGAAAAAATTCTTCATAGATTCATCTGGAACAAAAAAAGACCACGAATAGCCACAGCAATTCTGAGAAAGAATAATAAAATAGGTGGGATCTAAATACCAGATTTCAAGCTATAATTCAAAGCAACTCTTCTCAAAACAGCCTGGTACTGGCACAAGAACAAACATATAGACCAATGGAATAGAATAGAGAACCAAGATATCCACCCAAACCACTATACTCAACTAATATTTGACAAAGAAAGCATGAACATACAATGGAGCCAAGATAGCCTCTTCAACAAATGGTGTTGTGAAAATTGGACAGATACATGTAAAAAAATGAAACTGGACCACCAACTTACACCAAATACAAAAATAAACTCAAAATGGATACAGGGCTTAAACATTAGAAGGGAAACCATAAAAATATTAGAGGAATCCACAGTCAGCACAATCTCAGACATATGCCAACAGAACTTCTTCACTGATACTGCTCCAAAGGCAATGGAAGCTAAAGAAAAAATAAACAAATGGGACTACATTAAAATAAAAAGCTTTTGTACAGCAAAAGAAACCATCAACAAAACAACAAGAAAGACAAATTTATGGGAGAACGTATTTTCAAATATTATTACTGATAAAGGTTTAATCTCCAACATCTACAGCCAACTTATACGACTTAATAAAAGGAAGATAAACAATCCAATAAAAAAAAAATGGGCAACGGACCTAAATAGAACCTTTTCGAAAGACGACAGAAGGAAGGCTAACATGAAAACATGTTCAAAGTCACTAATTATTTGAGAGATGCAAATCAAAACGACAATGCGATACCATCTTACACCGGTCAGAATGGCAATCATCAACAAATCAACAAATGACAAGTGTTGGCGAGGATTCGGAGAAAAAGGAACCCTTGTGCACTGTTGATGGGAATGCAGACTGGTGCAGCCACTATGGAGAACAGTATGGAGTTTTCTTAAAAAACTAAAAATGGATCTCCCATTTGACCCAGCAATCCCACTCTTAGGAATTTATCCTAAGAAATTACAAACACCAATCAGAAAGGATTTATGCACCCCTATGTTCATAGCAGCACAATTCACAATAGCTACAATTTGGAAACAGCCTAGATGCCCGTCAGCAGATGAGTGGATCAGAAAACTGTGGTACATCTACACAATGGAATTCTATGCTGCCACCATTTGCAGCAAACTGGATGGAACTGAAGAGCCTTATGCTTAGTGAAATAAGCCAGTCAATGAAGGACAAGCACCACACGATCTCACTCATTTGTGGATAATAAAGAACATTGTAAACTGATGAACAAAAGGATAGATACAGAGGCAATAAAGCATCAAACAGACTGTAAAATTATAGCAGGAAGATTAAGGAGAGGTGGGTAGATAAGAGATCAATCAAAGGACTTGTATCTATGCATATAAGCATAACCAATGAACATAGACACTGGGGTTTGGGGTATGCCTGGGAGAGAGGGGGGGCAATGGGGAGATATGTATACATGTAACACAATTTTTAAAAAAGGAAAAAAAACAGATCCAGAGGAAAAAAAGAAAAAGAATATAAATATTTTCTACTTAATCTATATACAATATCTCACAGAAAATTTTTAAGTATATTTTCACATAAACCTTGTCTATTTTTCAAGCTTTACTGAGAAAAAAAGTTATCATATAACAATATATAAGTTTAAGATGTTACAACACAATGATTTGATGTGTAAATATTACAAAATGATTACCATAAGATAGTTAATATATCCTTACTTTACATGATATGCTTTTTATTTTTTAATTAAATCTTTATTATTCAGATTATTACATTTGTTTTTCTTTTTTCCCCTCCATAGTTCCCCTCCACCCGGCTCCCCCCACCTTCCTCTGCCCTTAGCTCCCTCCCATTGATCTCATCCATAGGTGTATGATTTTTGTCCAGTCTCTCCCTGTACACCCCTCACCCCTTTCCCCCTGAGAATTATCAGTTCACTCCCTTTCTGTGCTCCTGATTCTATTATATTCACAAGTTTATTCTGCTCATCAGATTTTTAATTCACTTAATTTTTAGATTCACTTGTTGATAGATACGTATTTGTTGTTCATAATTTTTCGGCTTTTACCTTTTTCTTCTTCCTCTTCTTAAAGAGTACTTTTCAGCATTTCATATACTACTGGTTTGGAGTTGATGAACTCATTTAGCTTTTACTCATCTGTGAAGCTCTTTATCTGCCCTTCAATTCTTAATGATAGCTTTGCTGGATAAATATTCTTGGTTGTAGGTTCTTGCTATTCATCACGTTGAATATTTCTTGCCACTTGCATCTGGCCTGCATCGTTTCTGTTGAGAAATCAGCTGACAGTCGTATGGGTGCTCCCTTGTAGGTAGTGAACTGTTTTTCTCTTGCTGCTTTTAATATTCTCTCTTTGTCTTTTTGCTCTTGGTATTTTAATTATGATGTGTCTTGGTGTGGTCCTCTTTGGACTCCTTTTATATGGGGTTCTGTGTGCTTCCTGGACTTGTAAGTCTATTTCTCTTACCGGATTTGGGAAGTTTTCAGTCATTATTTCTTCAAATAGGTTTTCAGTATCTTGCTCTCTCTCTTCTTCTGGCACCCCCACAATTCTGATGTTGGTACGGTTGAAGCTGTTCCAGAGGCTCCTCACATTATCTTCACAATTTTGGATTCTTTTCTCTTCTTACTTTTCCAGTTGAGTGTTTTCTGCTTCTTTATATTTCAAATTTTTGACTTGATTCTTGCCTTCCTCTAGTCGGCTGTTATGTCTCTGTATAATATTTTTTATTTCAGTCGGTGTATGTTTAATTTCTAGTTCGTCCTTTTCCATCTCTAGTTGGTTCTTTTTCATCTCCTCTTGGATCTTGCTAACTTTATCCAACTATTCTAGGATATTCTTGAAAAAACCTTATAAGCGTAGATTTGAACTCTAAATCCAGTCGTTTGTTTTCCTCCATTTTTTTTTTTGTTTGTGATCTCTTCCCTTGTCTCGACATTTTCACTATGCCGGGAGAATTTCTGTATTGAATTCAGTCTTATGATACCAGACTTGCAAAACCGCAAAAGCCTCTCTATTGAGCTTGGGATGGGTGGAGTCTTAGGGCTTAAGGGACCGCCTTTCCTTCCTGTCTGCCCTGCCCTCCACGGCCCCTGAGTCTCACGAGAGTGGGTAACTGCTGGAGCAGTCTCTGTACATGCACTCTCGCAGTGCCTTTAGACTGCTGCCTTTCTGACACCCCTGCGCTCCAGGTCCATATGAATCTGGGTCCTCAGGGTTTTGCCCAAAATCAGGGTTTAGTGGAGTCAGAAATGACACACTTGGGAGGATCTGTCTCCCACCCACTCATGAAAGCCATTGGCACAATCAGCAGTCGGTCCTCTGCCACAGTGCCGTGCGCGCCATCAGACTTTGATCTTTTGCGACTGACCCAAATTTCCGTGCACTTCTCTCTTTTCACAGTCCAAACTCCCCCTGTATGAGTTTTGGCTGGATCTGGGGTTTAGTGTAGAAGGATAAGGGGTTCAGTGCCGTTGAGAGTATCCGTCTCCCTCCCGCCAGAGAAAGCCAGCCAGGCACCCACTCTCTCCATGCACTCGTCTCCATACCTCAGCTTTTTGCAGCTCCTCTGGGTCTCTGTGAGCCCCTCTCTTTCCTTCTAGTTGTAGAATTTCCAGTCAGCCAGCTTTCCTGTGGTTCTGGATGATGTCTGTTCTGGCTTTTAGTTGTAGTTTTGAAATTGGTGTGTGAGGTAGCAGTGTAAGTGTTTACCTATGCCACCATCTTGGATTCTTTTCCTGATATACTTTTTTAGTTATAACATTTACTCTTAGTAACTTTCAAGTATACACTACAATATTATTAACTACTAGAGGGCTGGGGAGTGGGCCTAAGCTGGTAGTCAGACATTCTTAGTACTGCCTTGGAGGTGGAAGAGGCTCCCGCCACTGCTGTTGCGCTACCAGCTGTGAGCCTGGCTTCTGGCTGAGCAGTGCTCTTCCCTGTGGGAGCACATTGACCACAGTGGGCAGATCCTGCATTGAACATCTGTCCCCTGGTGCTCAGTGTACATTATAGCAACCAGTCGTTCTGCTGTTCAGTTGATTTGCATATTAACCTTTTATTATATAGTCCTAGAGGCTCGGTGCACAACATTTGTGCATGGGGTGGGTTATCCTTCAGCCCAGCCTGCTCCCTCTCCAATCTGGGACCCCTTGAGGGATGTCTGACTGCCCCTTTAGGTCTGATCCAAGTTAGGCAGTTGGACATCCCTCTCACATTCCAGGACTGCTGGCTTTCAAATGCTCACCTGCTTGCCTTCCTGATTCCCCTAACTGCTGCTGCCTGCCAGCCTGATTAATGCTTAACTGCTTCCCGGCCAGCCTGTTTGCCAGTAACTGCCCTCCCTTGTGGGCTTAGTCTCCCCTAACTGCCCTCTCCTGCAGGCCTGGTCACTCATAACTGCCCTCCCCTGCTGGCCTGATCACCCACAACTGCCCTCGCTTGCAGGCCTGATCCCTGCCAACTGCCCTCTTCTGTTGTTCATTTGTGGTGGACATCTTGTGTCCACATGGGGGTAGGATCTTTTGACCACATGGGACAATCATCTTGTGTGTTGGAGTGATAGTCAATCTGTATATTACTCTTTTATTAGATAGGATAGAGACCTAGTGCATGGGGGGGGGACCAGCTGGTTTGCCCTGAAGTGTGTCCTGGATCAGGGTGGGTGTTCCCTTGGAGCATGAGGCAGCTTGGGGCTTAAGGTGATTTGCAGGCCAGCCATGCCCTCTGGTGATCCAAGCAGAGGCCCTGATATCTGGGACTTATTTATCTTCTACAATTGACACTTTGTAGCCTGGAGCAGAGCCAAGTCTTGTGCTCACTCTGTGGAGGCAGCCATTGAAACTTTGTTGTGTTAAGCGAAGGCCTGGGCCCAACAGGGTATGCACAAAGCTTGGTTTCCTCCATTGCTAGGGGCAACCCAAGCTTCCCTCCTGCTCTCTGTGGCTGTAGACATCTTGGTTTGGTTAATTTGCATGGTCACTCCGATTGGCTGGTGGGCATGGCTGGTGGGTGTGGCTGGTGGGTGGACCAGAGGTATGGTCAATTTGCATATTACTCTTTTATTAGATAGGATAGTCACCATACTGTATATTAGATACTCAGAACTGGAAGTTTGTAGCCTTTGAACCCAACCACTAGTCTCCGGCAACCACCATTCTACTGTTGCTATGAGTTCAGCTTTTTAGATTGCCTATATAAGTGAAATCATACAGTATTTGTCTTTAACTTATTTCACTAGCATACTATCTTCAAGTTTCACCCATGTTGTCACAAATGGCAAGATTTCCTTCTTTTAATGGCTGAATAATATCCCCTTGTATATATATGTACATTTTCTCTATCTCTTGATCTATTGACAGACACTTAGGTTCTTTCCGTATTTTGGCTATGTTAATGCTGCAATGCACATAGGAATACAAATAGTGATTTTATTTCCTTCAGACATCCAAAGTGAGGTCACTGAATCATATAGTAATTTCATCTTTTGTTGGTTTAATATATTTTTATTGACTTCAGAGAGGATAGAAACATTAATGATGAGAATCATTGATCAGCTGCCTCCTGCATGGCCTCTACTGGTTTTGAGCCCACAACCCAAGCATGTGTCCTAACCAGGAACAGAACCATGACCTCCTGGGTCCTAAGTCGATGCTCAACCACTGAGCAAAATCAGCCAGGCATAATTTCATTTTTAATTTTCTGAGGAACTTCTATACTTTTCATAGTGGCTGTACCAATTTACACTCCCACCAACAGTGCACAAGGGTTCCCTTTTTCCATAGTTTCACCAATTCTTACCTCTTTTAAAAAAAATATATTTTATTGATTTTTTACAGAGAGATAGAAAGTCAGAAACATCGATGAGAGAGAGACATCGATCAGCCGCCTCCTGCATGCCCCACAGTGGAGATGTGCCTGCAAGCAAGGTACATGCCCTTGACTGGAATCTAACCCGGGACCCTTCAGTCTGTAAGCCGACGCTCTATCCACTGAGCCAAACTGGTCTCGGCTTACCTCTTTTTTTGATGATACCCATTCTTATAAGTGTGAAGTGACATCTCATTGTGGTGTTAATTTGCATTTTCTTGATGACTAGTGATGTTGAGTACCTTTTCATGTGTTTGTTGGTCATTCGTATGTTTTCTTTGGAAACATACGAATGTTTCTTTTGGAAACATTCCTGGAAGAAGGAAATATAAGCTCATCACATTTTTGTTGTTGTTGTTGAGGTTAATCCTCACTGGAAGATATTTTAACATTGATTTTTTAAAGAGAGTGGGAGGGGGATAGAAGAGAAACATCAATGTGAGATAGACACATTGATTTGTTGCCTCCCGTACATGTTCTGACCAGGCTGGGGATCATACTAGCAACATACTCTTGACCAGAATCAAACCTGGGACCCTTCAGTCTGAGAGCTGGCACTCTATCTACTGAGTCAAACCAACTAGGGCCTTCATGTATTTTATATATTAAACTAGAGGCCCAGTGCATGAAATTTGTGCACAGTGGGAGGGGGTGTCCTTCAGCCCAGCCTACTCCCTCTCTAATCTGAGACCCCTTGAGGGATGTCTGAATACCCTGATTGGGCCTAAACTGTCAGCTGGACATCCCTCTCACAATCCAGGACTGCTGGCTCCCAACTGCTCACCTGCCTGCCTTCCTGATTGCCCCTAACCGTTGCTGCCTGCCAGCCTGATCACTCTCTAACCACTCCCCTGCCAGCCTGATAAAAGCCTAACTGCTCCTCTGCCAGCTTGTTTGCCCCTGGCTGCTCTCCTCTGTGGGCCTGCTCACCCTTAACTGCCATCCCCTGCAGGCCTGGGTTCCCCCAAACTGCCCTTCCCTGCAGACCTGGTCACCCCCAATTTCCATCTTCTGCCGGCCTCATCACCCCTAACTGCCCTCCCCTGGCTTGATCACTCCCAATTCCCCTTCCTTGCAGGCCTGGTCCCTGCCAACTGCCCTTCCCTGCTGGGCATCTTGTGGTGGCCATCTGTGTCCATATGGGGGCAGTTATCTTGAGTGCTGGAGTGATGGTCAATTTGCATATTAATCTTTTATTAGATAGGATTCTTGTCAAATACATGATTTACAAATTTTTTCTTCCACTCCATAGGTCGGTTGCCATTTTACTTATTTTGTTATGCAACTTTTTAGTTTGATGTAGCTCCACTTATTGATTTTAGCTGTTGTTGCCAAGACCAATGTCAAGGAGCTTTTACCTTGTGCTTTTTTCTAGATTTGCAAGTTTCAGCTCTTACATTTGAGTTTTTAATCAATCTCAATTTAATTTTTGTGAGTGGTGTAAAATAGGCATCCAATTTCATTATTTTGCATATGAATATCCAGACTTCCCAATACCATTTATTGATGAGACTAATTTATGTGTTGATTTAATTGCCATAGTAAATTAAATCACTTTTATTTTCTATACAACAAAGCTATTTATGTTTGCATAGGAAAGTTATAATTAGCCCTTTTACTGAATAATAATTTTATCTTTACTTTCCAAATACATATCACTGACAATCACTACAATTTACCCTCTTCCTATCTCATTTTATAGCTCATTTCTTTTTCTTAGCTATCTGTATTGGCTAGTACTTCCCAGATAGGATTGAAAACAACAAAGGCGATGATCTGAATCTGATGGTATTGCTTCCAGTGTTTAGTCATTAAGAATGATATAACGTTGAGCTTCACATGACTGTCTTAGTCTCATTCCTCAGACCTCAGACAAAGTCGTATCCTCAGAGAAGCTTTTTCTAACACATGATCTAAAATCCCTCATCCTTATACCTTTGTAGATCTCTAATTAGTGCATTTTTATTTTCTTATAGCAATTATTTCTATATTTAATGTGTATTGTGTATTTGAATTCTGAATTTTTTGTGCATTTCCTTTTTGAAATTGTTTTTGCCTTCATTTAAATGTAAGCATCACAAGAGCAAGAACCTGATCTGCCAAGTACATCATACCTTTCTGATCAGTAAATATTGAACCTTCTAAATAAAAAAAGAATGCACTTATGCTTCCTCCCCCCTTTTCACCACCTCCCATTTAATTAAACATTTCCACATTTTACTATGCTCATGTACCACATTTTCCATCATTCTGCAGTTGCATGTGTAAACACCAGCAGTGCTTTTACTACAATTCTTTCTTTTGTTTAGATTTTCTTGAGTCATTTCCTTTGAGATCTAGTGAGTGCAGTGTCTCTGACCATTCATGTTTTAGAGTCTCTGTTATCTCGTATGTTTGAACAAGTTAGTAAGTATAATTGAATCATAATTGTCTTTTTAGAATTTCAGACATTTCCCCATTGTTTTATTAGGAAATATTGCTCAAATCGACATATTTTTTTCTCTTGCCTTGCTCTGCTAGTGAGGACAGGTTGTACTGGTTATTTGCTTGTTTGCTCTCAAGTTCATTTTTCTCACTTTTTCAGCATTGCAGAGAATGTCACAAGCTATCTTACTCTGGCTTCTGAGTATGTTCTGCTAATATAAGCAGATCTGAGAATGTGGAGGCCTGGGTTTCTCTTTACTTCAAAAAAGCATCTTAAACCAGCTAGTGGCTTTGTCTTTTACTTGGATCTTTCTGTCCATACCAGTTCTCTCCTTTATCCTTTCTTCCAGTCAGGCCTGCCTTAGTTTTACCCTCCACCAGTTTCCAATTTCCTCCTTTTGCAATAGCGAGGGTGACTTATATTTTCTGACTTGATCCTGACAAACCCAGGGATGATTGTGTTGAACTACAACAAAATTTCCTATCTTCCTTTTTCTCTCCAGCCACCACCTTTCAAAGAACATAGAACAGGTTGTGCTTCTTTCATATTTTTTATATTTGTGGAAGAATATTTTGGCTCTTTAAATACTTTCGTTATGCACTCGAGGCCAAATGCAAGAAATTTGTGTATGGGGAGGAGGAGGAGGATTGAGGGGGGGGTGGGAGTCCTTCAGCTCGGTCTGCACCCTCTCCAATATGGGACCCCTCGGGGGATGTCCAACTACCTCTTGCAATCTGGGACCGCTGGCTTCTAACCACTCATTTGCCTACCTGCCTGACGGCCCCTAACCTCCTCTGCCTGCCTGACGGCCCCTAACTACCTCTGCCTGCCTGATGGCTCCTAACCACCTCTGCCTGCCTGCCCAATTGCCCCTAACTTCTCCCCTGCTGGCCTGATCATCCCTAACCACCTTTGCCTCACCCTACACCCGAGGTACCTGTTGCAGGTACCCGGACCCAGGCTTCCCCACTTCTGGCTGGCCACAGGCACCCAGGACCCAAGCTGGCTTTGCCCATGCTGGCCAGGCAGCTTCACCTGGACCATAGCCACAGGCGATGGTGTCCAGAACAAACTTCTTAACTTAATGGGCATGCACCAAGGGCAGATGGCTACTGGAGCAGGCACAGCTACTGGTGCCCAGGACAGTGGGGCAGGCGGCTTGTCCCTTTCACAGGCTGCAGGAATGGCACAGCTGTTGGCGTCCAGGACAGCAGAGTGTGCGGCTTGTTCCTCTCCTGGGCCATAGCCTGGCTGTCCCATTCCTCTTTCATGAGCTCAATTGTGCCTGGCTGGTCCCCTTACCTCTTCCCCAGTGTTGAGTGTTTGAGCTGTTACAGTGACAACCATTTGCCTATTAGCTCTTTGCTATATCAGCTTTAAAAAAAAAAAAAAATATATATATATATATATATATATATATATATATTATTGATTTTTTACAGAGAGAGGGATTGAAAGTCAGAAACATAGATGACAGACATCAATCAGCTGCCTCCTGCACACCCCCTACTGGAGATGTGCCCGCAACCAAGGTACATGCCCTTGACCAGAATTGAACCTGGGACTTTTTAGTCCGCAGGCTGACGCTCTATCCACTGAGCAAAACCGGTTTTGGCGACATCAGCTATCTTAACCTGTATCCATTATCAGTATTTTACATAGCATCTTCAGAATTGGAGCCCTTAAAATAAAATTATTTTGCCCAACTGGCATGGCTCAGTGGTTAAATGTCAGCCTATGAACTTGGAGGTCATGGTCCGATTCCTGGTCAGGGCACATGCCTGGGTTGTGGCTTGATCCTGTGGGGTGTGTGTAGGAGGCAGCCTATCAATGATTCTCTCGTCATCGAGATCTCTCTCCCTCCTTGAAATAAAAATTTATATACATATACATATTTTGGGAAATATTAAGCTTAAATACAAAATTGAGACATCTTACAAATATTTAAAATGTATACTTATTTCATGCAAAATAAACACTTCGTGCTAATTTTCCTAGTTGATGGAGATATACAATACACAAGACAAAAATTGTCCTTGCTTCCTGCCTTTCTTATATAATAATCCTGAAACTATGCAAATAGGGAAAGAAAATTGTGGGTTTTCAAGATGACCAAGAAAAGAAGGAATAATGGTAATACCAAAAAAGGCTGAGGCCATGTGCAGCCTATTCATTGCACCAACTGTGCCTGGTGCATGCCCATTAAGAAGTTTGTCATTTGAAAAAGGTAGTCATTAGGGACATTTCTAAAGCAAGTGCCTTTGACACCTATGTTTCTCAAGCTGTTATGTGAAACTATGTTACTGTATGAGCTGTGCCATTCACAGCAAGGTAATCAGGAATTGTTCTCATGAAGCCCGTAAGGACCAAACACCCCTACACCGATTTAGACCTGCAGGTGCTAACCCACAACCTCCACCAAAGCCCATGTAAGGAGCTAAGTCTTTAAGAGGTAAAGTTCTCTGGGGGGAAAAATAAATGAAAATTATACTTAAAAAAAAAAAAAAAAGCATTATTGTGATCCTAACATATCCCCATAGACTGATGTAATTGGGCAATTAACAGGCACCTTAAAACTTCTATAAGAATGCTTTTGCCTGTCAATCATTAATCTTCACAAAAGCAGAAAATTCGCAATCTCAGACATTTTCTATATGATGGGCATGTGCAGTAAAAATGTTCTATTAGTGATACATTTTAGAACATGATTTTTTTCAAGAGTGTTTGCTACCTATACTCCATCCTAAAAATTAGTCAGAAAGGCCTGGTTGGATATGAAATCATGTGAACCAAAGATATGGATTAAAGCATCCTACCTTGTGAAACCAGGGCATAGTCCCTAACCCACACAATTCATCCAATACTGCCCTTCAGAAGCAGGGACAGGTCCAGCTGGTCCATATCCCCAAGCTTATCAGAAGTAGCACCTTGTTTCTTGATTTCCTTATTCCTAAAATGTGTTCACAGGAAGGTCTAATTATACAGTTGATTAATCTTGCTTAGAGACCACATAATGCTAACAATTAAAACAGATTTGCAGTTAGGTTTTGGTAAGCAATAGTAAAATGCAACAACTTCTTAAAAGGAAATAAAAGCTAGTTGCTGTCCCTATCTTCTAAGAGGACAAAATCAAAATTTGAAAAATTTTCAATAATCTTTGTAAATTTTCTTAAATTCTGTATGTAGCTAGTTTTCAGAATTCATTCAGGTATTTATGGAGTACTATACATGACACTGTTGACAAAAACTACAGTGAAGGAATAGTGTCCTTTTAGATCAGGAAAATGCTTCTTTGAGGTGACATGTGAGAAGAGACTGAATAGGTAGCAAGCTGTGCAAGTCTCAAAGAAAAGAACTTTTCAGACATGCAGGGAGAAAATGGGAAAACCCTGAGGTGAGGCTACAATACAAGGTAGAAACTTGATGAGATTGTGCTAATATAATTCAGCGGATTAAACATGTAAACCACAGTTTTGAATTTTGTCCTGAGGGTTAAATACTGGATTGTGAAAAGAATGTGACTTGTATTTCATTCTGGTGGCTTGAGATGAATAAAAAGTTAGTGGAGAATAGATGTGTGTGTGTGGTTGTGGTGCTGAGTTAAGAGTAGAAGCGAAAAGAAAGGTAAGCAGATTGTAGCAGGTGTGGTTCAAAGATGATTGTAGATTCCATTGGAATGGTAAACATAAAAGTAGTGAGAAGCTACAGATCCAAATACATTTTTAAGGCAGATCTTGTGGATCTTGATGGTTTAAATATAGGATGAGGATGTTAGAGGAAGAAAAATAAAGAATGATTCCTCCATTTGTGTCTTGAGCCAATTAATGAAAATGAGAATCCTAGAGAATAAAGTCTGATGCACAAATTGAACTCTTTTTTAGAGAATTTGCAATGTTAAATCAAGTGTCTAAAATGGACTGCTGTTGAGAGCTCAAAGAAGGGATCAAGACTAGATAGCTTAAATGAAGTTGACCTTAAAATGGGGTTTTTAAAGTCAAGAGCCTGAATGAGATTATCTAGCCCACTGGTCGGCAAACTCATTAACTACATTAACAAGTTGACTAATGAGTTTGCCGACCACTGGCCTACGCAGATTGCATTTTAAGGCACTCCTCCCAAAGTTCAGAAGTCAAGAGGACAAATGTGTACAGCAAATTAGAACAGGATCTAAAGAATCCCAACTTTTAAGCGAAAATATTTATTAAAATATTGCAATTAAGAAATTATATTGCAACTGATACAACTACTATTAAAATTCTAGCAGTGACCTGATTTTTTAAAAATGCAAATTATGCATCCTAAGACTTTGAAAACAGACTATTCTGAAATAACCGCACAATATAGTCAAAACATATTTATTACTTTTTAGTGTAATTTTGTACACTTCAGTACAAATACAAGATATAGTCGTATTTACAGGTATTGAAATCCGTATATTCAAACCCCATATATCTAAATACAGTAGTGTTAAGTCCTGATTTAAGTTCAAATCAGAACTATCATAGCTCTGATTTGCAGAGTGACTTCAAGACCTGCCCCACCCCTGGGGAAATAATCCCTTAAAGCTAAGGCTGTTTAAACAGAACAATAGATTATTTTTTAAATGGGTAACAATTCATTCTTTGCAAAGTTGTAAGCACCTTCTTTCCAATATATTACAAGTGTGAAACAGACATATAAAATTAGAAGATAAAATCATTCATTTGGGCTATTAAAAGCATGATGTCTTTAAAAAAGGGCTGAAGCATGGGAATTTTCAGGGTGTTAAAAATCTGGAAATATAGTCCAAGTTTTAAAATGAAAAGTTAGTTGCACTAGATAGAAAATATAGTAGGGAAGCTGGTTCTTCAGTGTAAAGACCCACCTTCTAATAGACCCACCTTCACAAAATACATTTTATAACACCAGTTTGAATATGTCCCTTTTATAATAAAAATTAAAAACCTGAGGTTTCCTAGGGGTTATTCATATTTCCATTCTCAAATTATTTGAATCAAGGTGCCCACGTATTCTCTGATATTATGTTTACTTTTAGAAACTGTCCCTGGTTACCTCAAAAAGGTTAGTGGCTGGACACCATATCTGTATTAAAGTGCAATATTTAAAATAATTTTTTATAGAATTAAGTGATTCAAATATTGTAAAAATAGACTACAAAAAGTTTAATTTTCTGTGTTTAAAAATTCATCAGGAAATTTCAAATCATGCATCTTTTATATGAGTTATCATCTGATCAGGAAACCTTTGCCTACTACATAGCAAATTGCTTACTTCTATCCTGGAAACATACAGGACTACATTAATAAGGGTTCTAGCTTAACAGAGTTCTCTTCGGAGTTTCATTTACATGCACTAATCAAGTTCAGCAAATGTTAACAATCTCATAGGTATAAACATTTCATGATGATATAACTTATGACAGTTGGTTCCTCTTACATTTTATGCCCAAGTTACAATAAAAAAAATCAAGTCTCCAGTATCAGATTCTAATTCCTCTTAATTATACTGGAACATTTTTGTATTTTAGAAAAGATCATCCATATTATCTCTTACAGTTTACTTTTTAAATTTTATTGAAAAACCTAAGCATTATCTTCTACACCTTAAATATGCTTAAAGCAAGAAGAGCAATTTCAAGATTTTAGTATCCCAGAATGTAATAACATTAATGTCTCACATCACAAAATAAGCCCTTGGTGCTGGCAGTTCTCTGAAAGCACATGAATACATCTGCCTCGACAGGAAAAAAAGGCTCTAAAATTGAGTAAGATTTTGAAATTAAGGTTTTTTTCTGCATAAAGAAACCCTTGTGACTTGATATAATACTGGCAGTGTCATGCTAAGGCCAGCTGACCAATATTTTAACAGAGAAAAAAAAAAGCCAAGGTAAATTTATAGTAGCAATAGTTTCTTTTTTTATTTTAATATACTTTAGGAAAACAATATACAAAGCTGAGCTTCTCTACCATTTCCAGCTAACAGTAGGAAGCTCCAATTACACAAATTTAGCGTTTTGTGATGGCTAAGAACAGCAGTCAGCACCAGACTTGAACAGTTAGCTACAACACAAACATCCTTCAAAATGAAATGTCATAATAGCAAGACAGGTAAACCAGGATTTAACAAATGACAACCACTTGGGAAGTGACTTAATCATTCTTGTTGAATTTCATATTTCATTAAATATCTTATACACATTTCCTGTTCATCTGCTTTAAATGAAACCTTCTTTAAGGACTTATTTCAATTAAGTATAAATATTCAACAAGAATAGTTCTGATAAGGAATCCCCAGGTAGTTAAAATTCTAATATGCATTTGACCAAAGGAAAAGAAAAATAACATTTTATTTGTTTTAACATGTTTATTACAACAGATACAATTCACATCTGACTAGCTTTGTTTCCTCTTTCCCCTCCCACAACCATGTTCATTGGGCCATTTCCTTACATTTGAGCAATTAATGTAATTCAGCACACACTCACGTCCAGCAGTTCTTTTAGGTCCATTCCATTCTTACAGGGTGCAAATGGATTTCAATAATTTATACAAACAAATGGGTTATGCTCAATCACTGCAATTTTAAGCTACTGTACACAGGAATGAAAAGATTATAGAAAAGTGCCATAGCAACAGTGCCTTAAGAAAGGAGAAAAAAGAGGAGCCTTAAAAAATGGATAAAATCAAATCAAGTATTTCAGAGGGAAATGGAACACATCGGAAATGAAAAAACATTTCTCTGCAAAACAAACAGAGAAGCACTGCTCTTGATCAGGTGCAAGTGTGGAAATAGTTGTTTCATGATATTTTGTACACTGCCCATATGGTTCAAAATTGTATCTCCTTAAGACACAGATCACCTGGCGCTTGCACTGAATTTCTGAAAATGCAAGATTTCTGAATGATAAATTAAACCCCCCCCCCCTCCATTTTTTTTTTCTTTTCTTAAAAAAGCTAATTTTGCAGACAGGTTTACATGTAAAAGGCTAGGTATTTAGCCACCTCAGCATTAATTAGTTTTGGATGTCTAAGCTCTGTTACACATGGCTTCCCATGGCTTCACTCTACAAAACATATTTACAATGTGAAGAATACATCTACATTAAATCTACATTTCAAGGGTTTTACATCAGTCTTGTCTCTTTCCAATGAATCAACTCTCATAGACCTCAGTCCCCTTGTAATTTCCTTTGCCCAGCTTAACGGTCCAAAGTCTACTTAAATGCAGATCAAAAATGTTAAGATTGGGCAATAGATTTACAGTTCCTGTACTCAAAACCATGTGCAATTATTCACATCTTCAGACCATGAAGGAATTCTGATTTTTTAGCTTTTCAAGTTCCTTAATCTGTTGTCTCAAAAATAGTATCCTGAAAAAAATAAGAAGGCATTAGAACTGTGTGGTCATATAAATGTTACAGAAAAACCAAACTTCTAACAACAAACTTATCTTTTAAAAACCCAATTATTAGTTAAGACAAAATAATTAAAAACCGTTTAGTCTATAATTAAGACAATCATTAACTATATTTTACATAAGAAAATATATTGCACAATGACAAAAGTTAGAATGTTTTCTAGTTGTCAATTTCTCAATAATTAATTTGAATATAAAGATTGATTTAAAACAGTGTTTACTGTATCATCACACATACACAAAGGCAGTAAATAATGAACATGAGATAAGCCTATAATGAAAGTTTTCAGGACTAAAATAAAGTAAGCATAGTAATGATGGAATTAACTAGGTGCAACAAACTAATTTTTTGAAGAATAGTTTTCAAATAAATGTAAATTCATAAAAATGGAGCCAATTCAAGTCCCCAGTTGATACTCAAAAAATGCCTCCACATATTTTAGAAATTGAGACAATTTTTCCAAGTTTACTATAAACCCCAACTTCGTATTTTACTAAATATGCGTGGTTTCATGACAAGTTTAACTCTACCTTATACTAACAGGAAGTGAAGTCATTTAAAGTGTGTCCTCAATTTTGTAACAGGTGTTTAAAAAATGAGACAAGAGTTTAGGTGAAAATAGATATGTCATTGAACCAGCTGAAAATTATATTCCTACTGTTATATCCAAGAATCTATTGATGATACAAGCATAATGTAAATAGTAATTTGAAATTCCAACTGAAATAAATACCCTGGGCAATAGATAAATCTCCTAAATCCAAGAGTGACCTTTTATAATTAGTTGCTGTCTAATTTCACTTTTTAAACAATTACTTCAGTCTGACTTAAGATATGTAATTCTAAGAAACAAAAATTATTTCAGCAAAAAACTTACCTTTGCTCTCTCAAAGTTGCTTGAATTTCACACACTCGGACTAAAGATCTTAAATTTTTTAATTCAGTACAAATTTCTGACATATGCACACTCCCCATGTTATGGGCTTCTTCTCGCAATCTTGATGCCTATAATTACAGAAAACCACATAAAAGTTACATATAAAAAATAAAATTTTTTGAGAACTTTACACCAAGACTGCAGAATAATCACTTTCATTTAAACTTACAGAAATTCGAAAGATTAAAAATAGCAAGAGAATAGGAGCATGATGCACAAATGAACAAGTTCACAGGAATAAGCTGGAATTACAACTGAAATATGGAAAGGCATCCTGAAATAATCAATGGAAAACTCTTAGGAGAGAAACCTAATACCCAAGGACTGAAGGTGGAGAATGCTGAGAGACTGGTAGAAGGAGCAGAGGCTCGAAAGGGCTGGCTAGGCACCCACAGACAGCAACTGAAGTCCTGGAAAGATATCTCAGCTCTGGGGTAGGAGTGGATAGCACTGAGAAATCTGGGATCTAATTCCCAAGCTGTGCTGCCCAGCAGAGAACACCAAACTGAGGAGGGTAACCACAGTACATCTAGCTGTGAAAAGCAGTGGGGTACTATCTGCCAGGGAGTGGCAACTGAAAGTTTGGGCACCCGCTTAAAGGGTCAGTGTATAAAAATTCCCTGTGGAACTACCCACCTTGTGCGTCTGCAGAGGGAGGATGAAGTGGTCTGCAGCTGAGAGAGCAGAACCCAGGACCAGCGACTTGGGGGATAGAGCTCATAAGGCAGACACTCAAGTTTCCTAGGCTAAGTCATTCTTTCACACAGAGGACATCTTTCCCACAGACATTTGCCTTGCTGAGGGGAAGACAGTTGACAAATCCTATTGGAAAACATCTTGCCCTGAGGCACTTATGAGATTAAAAGCAACCATTAGCCTCCAGGCAGAAAAGCAACTGCCCAGCATTATGTCCCACCCTTGTAAAAAAAACCTCTTGTGCTGAAACCAGTTTGGCTCAGTGGATGGAAGGGTCTTAGGTTCGATTCCTGTCAAGGGCATGTACCTTGGTTTTGGGCACATCCCCAGTAGGGGGCGTGCAAGAGACAGCTGATCGATGTTTCTGACTCTCTATCTCTCTCCCTTCCTCTCTGTAAAAAAATCAATAAAATATATATTTTTAAAACAGAAAAAAACTCTTGCTACACCTGAGGACGATTGCCTGGGGGCAATTCAAGTCGAAATCCTATTAGTCTTCAGGGAGAGGCAGTCTCTGGAGGCTTTGAGTCTTTGCCTGATTCAATTAGTCAGAAGCAGCCTTTAATACTGTCCTGCACTAGAAATTGAGAGGTATAGAGGATCTACTAAAAATATAGTCACAAACCCAAACAGACAATTAAAACGAGGAAACAAACAACCATCAAATGAAAGAGAAAGCAAATTCTCTATAAAAAGAGATAAATGAAGCAGAGACAAGAAATTTATCTCAATCAGAGTTCAGAGTAATGATGTTAAAAATGCTCAACAGTATGGAAAAATATATAGTAACTATGAAAAAGAATAGTCTGAGTAAAGAGTGACATAAAACAAATTAAGGAGACATTGGAAGGAATATATTGCAAATTAGGGGAAGATGAGGATTGAATCAGTGAATTAGAAGAGTTGAAAATATCACTCAATCAGCGAACCAAAAAGAAAAAAGTTAAAAAACAGGAGGACAGCTTAAGGGAGCTGTAGAACTACATGAAACATAACAATATTAGAATATAAGTGTGCCACTAGAGGCAGAAAGTGAGAAAGGAATAAAGAAGGTGTTTTAAGAAATAATGTCTGAAAACTTCCCTAACCTGGAAAAAGTCACACAAGTTCAGGAGACACAGAGAACTCCAAACAAGAAGTACCAAAACAGACTCACACCCAGACACATAATTAAAATGCCAAAAATTAAAGACAAAAAAATCTTAAGTTCCCCTAAGGGTGACACCTGATCTCTCATCAGAAAATCTACAGGCCAGAAGGGAATGACATGAAGTCCTCAAGGTAATGGAAAGCAAGGATTTGAGACGAAGCTTACTGTATTCAGCAAGGCTATCATTCAAAACAGATGGTCAAATAAGAGCTTCCCAGACAATAAATAAATAGATAGATAGATAGATAGATAGATAAAAGGGAAGGGGCAAGGGCTAAAAGAGTTCATCACCACCACGTCATTATTAAAAGAAATGATAACGGGGCTGTTGTTATATAAGGGATTCCTGGGAAGAAGAAAGACAGAGAGAAACATAGACATACAGAATTAAAATGGCTATAAATAAGTAACTCTCAATAATAAACCTAAATGTAAATGGATTAAATGCTTCAAAAGGTGTAGGGTAGCTGAATAGATAAAAAATATGACCCAACTATATGCTGTCTACAAGAGTCCCACCTCAAAATAAAGATACACACAGGATGAAAGTGAAGGGTTGGGAAAAAATCTTCCATGCAAATGAAAAGGAAAAAAAACGCTAGAGTAGTAATACTCATACCTGACAAAATACTTTAAAAGCATAATGCTAAGTGAAATAAGCAAGTTGAAGGAAGGTAAATATCGTATGATTTCACTCATTTGTGGAATATAATGAACAACATAAACTGATGAACAACCATAGACCCAGAAGGGGGGGAATATATGCTAGAATATGATAGAGGAAATTCTGTGTTTTTTTTGCAGATTTTTAATATTTCCTACAACTTTGTGATATCATGCTATATTAGTAAAGTTTTGTTAATAGTATTCTACATAAAATCATCTTTTAAAAATATATATTTTACTGATTTTGTTACAGAGAGGAAGGGAGAGGGACAGAGAGTTAGAAACATCTATCAGCTGCTTCCTGCACACACCCTACCGGTTATGTGCCTGCAACCAAGGTACATGCTCTTGACCGGAATCGAACCTGGGACCCTTGAGTCTGAAGACTAATGCTCTATCCACTGAGCCAAACCATTTAGGGCTTAAAATCCTTAAAATATTAATTTGATTGCATGTAACATATTTAAAATAGTTTTGCGTGAAAATAAAAAACATGCAATAATTAAATAAATGAACCCACAACATTGCTGGTGAAACTAAGGGGAAAATTATTTTTCTTTAAAAAACACATGCAGAGGAGAATCCAAGATGGCGGCATAGGTAAACACCTACACTCTGCCTCGCACAACAATTTCAAAACTACAACTAAAAGACAGAAGGGACATCATCCAGAACCACAGGAAAGCTGGCTGAGTGTAAGTTCTACAGCTAGAAGGAAAAAGAGGGGCTCACAGAAACCCAGAGGAGCTGCAAAAAGCTGAGGTACAGAGACGCGGGTGCTGAGAGAGTGGGTGCCGGAGTACCTGGCTGGCTTTCTCTGGCGGGAGGGAAACAGAGACTCCCAACGGCATTGAACCCCTTATCTTACGACACTAAACCCCAGATCCAGCCGAAACTCATACGGGGGGAGTTTGGACTGTGAAAAGGGAGAGGTGCATGGGAATTTAGGGGAGTCACAGGTGATCAGAGGTCTTCTGGTGGCGCTCATGGCACTGCGCAGAGGACAGATTGCTGATTGTGCCGATTGCTTTCGCAAGTGGATGGGAGACAGATCCTCCCAACTGTGCCACTTCTGATTCCACTAAGCCCCTGTTTCGGGCAAAACCCTGAGGACCCAGATTCATAGGGACCTGGAGCACAGGGGAGTCAGAAAGGCAGCAATCTAGAGGCACTGCGAGAGTGCGCGCGTACAGAGACCGCTCCAGCAATTACCCACTCTCGTGAGACTCAGGGGCCGTGGAGGGCGGGGCAGACTGGAAGGAGAGGCGGTCCCTTAAGCCCTGAGACTCCACCCATCCCAAGCTCAATAGAGAGGCTTTTGCGGTTTTGCAAGTCTGGTATCATAAGAGTGAATTCAACACAGAAGTTATCCCGGCATAGTGAAAATGCTGAGACAAGGGAAGGGATCACAAACAAAAGAAATGGAGGAAAACAAATGACTGGATAGAGAGTTCAAAACCACGCTTATAAGGTTTTTCAAGAATATGCTAGAAAAGATGGATAAATTTAGCGAGACCCAAGAGGAGATGCAAAAGGACTAACTAGAGATGCTAGAGATGATGGATAAATTTAGTGAGTCCCAAGAGAAGATGAAAAAGGACCAACTAGAGACAGTGACTGAAATAAAAAATATTATACAGAGTCCTAACAACAGACTAGAGGAAGGCAAGAATTAACTCAAAAAATTGAAATATAAAGAAGCAGAAAACACTAAACTGGAAAAGTAAGAAGAGAAAAAAATCCAAAAATGTGAAGATAATGGAAGGAGCCTCTGGGACAGCTTCAAGCGTTACCAACATCAGAATTGTGGAGGTGCCAGAAGAAGAGAGAGAGCAAGATACGGAAAACCTATTTAAAGAAATAATGACCGAAAACTTCTCACATCTGGTAAAAGAAATAGACTTACAAGTCCAGGAAGCACACAGAACCCCATATAAAAGGAATCCAAAGAGGACTACACCAAGACACATCATAATTAAAATACCAAGAGCAAAAGACAAAGAGAGAATATTAAAAGCAGCAAGAGAAAAACAGTTCACTACCTACAAGGGAGCACCCATACGACTGTCAGCTGATTTCTCAACAGAATCGATGCAGGCCAGACAGGAGTGGCAAGAAATATTCAATGTGATGAATAGCAAGATCCTACAACCAAGAATAATCTATTCATCAAAGCTATCATTCAGAATTGAAGGGCAGATAAAGAGCTTCACAGATAAGAAAAGCTAAAGGAGTTCATCAACTCCAAATCAGTATTATATGAAATGCTGAAAGGTACTCTGTTAGAAGAGGAAAAAGAAAAAGGTAAAAGACAAAAAATTATGAACAACAAATACGTATCTATCAACAAGTGAATCTAAAAATTTAGTTAATTAAAAATTTGATCAACAGAATAAACTGGTGAATATAATAGAATCAGGAGCACGGAAAGAGAATGGACTGATAATTCTCAGGGGGAAAGGGATGAGGGGTGTACAGGGAGAGACTGGACAAAAATCATACACCTATGGATGAGATCAATGGGAGGGAGGGAAGGGCAGAGGGAAGGGTGGGAGTTGGGTGGAGGGGTGCTATGGAGGGGAAAAAAGAAACAAATGTAATAATCTGAATAATAAAGATTTAATTAAAAAAAAACCCACATGCAATAAATAAATAAATAAATAAAGTAAAAAACACATGCAATCTCTCTCTCTCTCTGTCTCTCTCACACACACACACACACACACACTAACTGTCATACGGTGGAAGATACTTAGAATAGTATACCATTAGGTTGGGATGACTCATGATTTATCACCAATAAAAGATGCTGGGTTAGCTAGTTTAAGTATAATGTTGATAAAAGGGCCTCACTGTATTCCTGTATCATACACAACGTTCTTCTGCGAACTTAGAGAACATTTCAGATGGTCAGTTATCTGATTAAAGGGAGAAACTCATGGCAATAATTTCAATGCCTTAAGTGCTCTCATCCTAAAACAAAAATGTTTCTTAAATTCTAACAGCTTAGTCTAATGGGAGAATCATAAGCTTAAAACTAATAATGGGTTCTAAGACTATCAGAATGCCTGGCTGTTCTAAAACTATCAGAATGACTGGCTGAATGGAAAAAGCACACATCAATGGGGTGATTTTGGTATAATTTATTTGGTCTTAAGGGACTCACTGATAAAATGGGAAACTCATATGCACTGGTTAGTAGTCATTTTTTGTTTTTTATTTAAACCTCACCTCAGGATATTTCCTATTGATTTTTAGAAAGTGGCAGAGAGAGGGAAAATCAGAAATATCAGTGTGAGAGAATCACATTGATCGGTTGCCTTCTGCATGAGCTCAAACCAGGATCCAAGCTGTGGAGGAACCTACAACCAAGGTACATGCCCTTGACCGGAATTAAACCCAGGAGTCTTTGGTCCGAAGGCTGACACTCTATCCACTCAGCCAAAACTGCTATGGCTTGTTAGCAATTTTAAATGGAAAAAAACAAAGCACTTGGTACACTACTAAATGCTTAGTACTTGGTAGCTACAATGATAATGATATTAAATTACTTTATGTTAAACCACCCTATAAATAAGTATATATCAAATTTTTTATAAAATAGACAACCTATATAGCTGCTTTAACTATAGCTTGAATATAGCCGTCCAGATCAGGTTTTTTAAAAGTAGAATTTAAAATATATTTTTTAGTTATCCAAAGGTGAATCATGTAACATACCTGCTTTTCTGCATGATCTGCAGGCCATCCTTGAACATGTTTTATGAGATTTTCATTGAAATGTGCTGCTAGCGTAGGTGTTAATGAACATGTAGTTCGGGTAGATGAATTCTGTGGTACAACTGCTGCATTTGATGCATTACTTCCAGAAGTATGATTTGGACCAGGAGATGGACTTCTCTGGCTACTGGAAGAGAAAACAGAATTGAATGTCTAGGTACCCTAGATAGTGTCTGTCAATACCTTCCATTCAAATTTCCAAATACCTAAGAAAAATTTGTTATTTTAACACAGAGGCTCGGTGCACGAAATTCATGCACAGGTACTGTCGATAGGCCTGGGCGGGCAATCAGGGCCAATCAAGGCCTTCTGGCTGTGGGCTGGGGCCTTCCTTCATTCCATAATGCCCCTTGGTGGTCAGGCCACCACTGCACATAGTGAGTGATCAAATTACCAAAGGGACACTTTGCATATTACCCTTGTGTGTGTGTACACGTACACGTACACACACACACACACACACACACACACACACTAGAGGTCTGGTGCACGAAATTTGTGCGGGGTGGTGTAGGGGTGAGGAGGGGATATATCACTCAGCCCAGCCTGTACCCTCTCCAATCTAGGATCCCTCTCACAATCCAGGACTGCTGGCTCTCAACTGCTCGCCTGCCTGCCTTCCTGATCGCCTAACCACTTCTGCCTGCCAGCCTGATCACCCCCCTAAACCGCTCCCTTGCCAGCCTGATTAATGCCTAACTGCTCCCCTTGCCAGCCTGGTTGCCCCCAACTACCCTCCCCTGCAAGCCTAGTCACCCCTAACTTCTTCCCCCTGCAGGCTTGATTGCCCTTCCTTGCATGCCTGATCCTTCTCAACTGCCCTCCTTGGCTGGTTTGCCCTGAAGGGTGTCCTGAATCAGGGTGGGAGTTCCCTTGGGGCTGGCCACACTCCTGGCAATCCAAGTGGAGGCCCTGATATCTGGGATTTATTTATCTTCTATAATTGAAACTTTATAGCCTTGAGCAGAGGCTAAGGCTGGCCAGGAAGCTTGGCTTCCTACATCGCTAGGGGCAAGCCAAGCCTCCTGTTCGCTCTAGCTCTGTGGCCGCTGCCATCTTGGTTGGGTTAATTTGCATACTTGCTCGGATTGGCTGGTGGGGATAGTGGAGTGATGATCAATGTGCATGTTTCTCTTTTATTAGTGTAGATTAACAAAATTTTAGAATTCTAAGTATATTTACATCAATATATTCCTTAATACACTTTGGGAGGGGGAGGGGAAGCCCCTTTAAAACTAATGTCAGAGTCAAATTTAAAATAACACTATTCTCCAAATTTGACAGCAAAACCTGATGACTTTGTATACTATAAACACTAATAAGAATGTCACAAGAAATGATCACATTTCTGTTTGTTTGTTTGCTTGTTCTGTTAATCTTCAGCCAAGGATATTTTTTCCATTGGTTTGTGAAGAGTGGAAAGGAGGGCTGACTCTCTAACCACTGATCACACCAGCCATGGCTACATGGTCACATTTTAACAATTGTAGATACAGTGCACATCTGAATATTATATCTTAAATACATGTAGATAAGGAGGGGAAAAGGATATATTGCTCTTGATTAACATCAGAACAGAGTATTGAATCAGAGGATAAAATAATGAGAAGCAAAATACAGGCATTTTATTGGATAGCAATGAATGAGTTTAGTGGCAAAATAAGCCCGAAAAAAGTAACACTCTAAAATTGGTTATCTTCTTTTATTTTTAAAAATTATTTATTGATTTCAGAGAGGAAGGAAGAGGGAGAGAGAGATGGAAACATTCATGATGAGAGAAAATCATGCATGGATTGGCTGCCTCCTGCAAGTCCCCCACTGGGGATCGAGCCCACAACCTAGGCATGTGCCCTTGACCAGAATCAAACATGGGACCTTTCAGTTTACAGGCCAATGCTCTATCCACTGAGCCAAACCAGCTACAGCTATTATTTTAAAATTGTATTGTTTAGGAATATGGTGTTGAGAATGAAAAATTTAGTCACCCACATTGGTTATTTCCTACCTGCTTCATCATCAGACTTGGCTCTGAATGAATTTCAGTTATTTCCAAAAACTAAATATCCCAAAGTATGAAAAGTTTTGTCACTGAGCATACTTAAAATAATACCATAGACTCTAAAGACAATTTAAAAGAAAAATTTCCCAAAAATGTTCTGAGCAATAGTAATATTGATGAAGTACACAGTTTCTCAAGGAGATGATTTTGAAGGGAACAACTCTCATTTGGACCTGTTAAGTTCTCAACAGTTGAATTATTTTGCCACCTCATAGCAAGAAATAAAACAAAAATCAATCAAATGAAAATAATTTAAAGTTGTACTTGTTCATTTAACAAAGAAAAGTGACAATACACTATAGCTCTATATGACAAGTAATCCTTATAGGAGTAGAGTTGAAGCTAAGAGGAAAGCTTAACTAATACACACCATTGGCAACACTGGCCCAAGTTTTTAGATGTGAGATTTTTGGCTTCATCAATATACTTCAATCTAAAACTGCTATGAGGAGGTTGTCTCATTTACAACAAATAAAGAATTATGTAATCATCTGCCCTTTTTGTACATGTATTAAATATTGGTACACCTATCACATTCTGCTAAGTGAAATACTAAAGAAAAGAGTCACCTTTCTCAAAATAACCCAGGCTTTACTACCCAACAATCTAATTGCTACAGATTGCCTTTGTAAATTTGGTAATACATAAAAAGAAATTAGGTTGTCCATGGATTCTTCCAAGATCAAATTCTATCATATACTAGTATACATATTTATAATATTTGAACAATGCAGTATCCCATATTAAGGAACACATAATGTTGTTTCAACATATAACATCAACTTACTTTGAGCGCTGAAGACTTCGAGGGGAAACAGGATCGTGACCTTGTGGTTTGTCAGCAGTTACAGGCTGCTGCTGAGTGGCTGATTGTGAAACTGGTCCTTGCTTAACGACGGGAGTAGTAACCTGAAATGTCAGAATCTGGTGAGATAGACTTCTATCATAATGGCAAATAGCAGGGAACTAAATCAAAGCAAAAGTTTTATCAATAAAACTTCCCAGTTACATTCATTCTTCAGTGCTTTTTAAAATAACAAGAGTTGTCCTAATTGTTTCATAATAAGACTAGAGGCCCAATGCATGAAATTTGTGCACTTGGGGAGGGGGGCTGGTCCCTCAGCCCAGCCTGGGACCTCTTGTAATCCAGGAGCCCTCAAGGTATGTCCTACATTGAGTGTTTGCCCCATGGTGGTCAGTGCATGTCATAGTGATCAGTCGTTCGGCTGTGGGGCTGAAACCAGTTTTGACATCCTCCGAGGGATCCCAGATTGTGAGAGGGTGCAGGCCAAGTGAAGGGACCCCATCGGTGCACAATTAGGGGCAGGGAGTGACGTGAGAGGTTGGCCAGTCACAAGGGACTGTGGAAGGGCTCCATCTCGCTCAGTCCTGATTGGCCAGACCCCAACAGCAAACTGATCTACAGGTCAGAGCGCCAACCCCCTGGTGGTCAATGCACACCATAGCAAGCGATTGAGCAGCCTTAGCATATTACATGTTAATTGGTTGAACAGACACTTAGCAGGTTGCCAACAACTGCCCCACCCCCTGCCAGCCTAGTCACCCCTCACTTCCTCCCCTACCAGCGTAATCACCCTCAACTGCCCCCCGCCCCCCAAGCTGGCCTGGTTGCCCCCAATTACCCACCCCCTCTTCCCCCCGGGTCTGGTTGCCTCATGCAGCCTGCTGTTCAGTTGTTTGGTGGTACCTCACTAACCCTCCTGCCAGCCTGGTTGCAGGAAGCCATCTTGTGATGGTGTGATGGTCAATTTGCATATTACCTCTTTATTATATAGGACTGATTGGTTCTTGTATGTGCTGTGCCCAGGTATCAAACCTACAACCTTGACATGTCAGGACGACACTCTACCCAACTAAGCTACCCAGCTAAGGCTACATTTAATATTTTGAACAGCAGCTGACTGGATAACGGAGGAAGACTTAACTACTTAATTGTGTAAAATACTGTCATTTAGGCTCCCAAATTCAAATAACCCTCCAAATCTAGGTAATAATCTTAAACACCATAAAATCTAGAGGTTAAAAATTGTAGAATGAGTTTCCAAAGGTCATATAGTTAGAAGAGAGTCAAGATTTCAAACCTGAGTCTAATTTCTTTGTATAATAAAATGGTCATAAAATTACCAGGTGTACTGGTTAATAATGCGGATTTTGTAATAAAAGAAAACATGATAATTTCAATACAAATATCAAAAGTGCTTTATTCAAAGCAATGTCCATCACTAGCTACACATTTCCCTCATCTTTCAGGTAATGTGTGGATTCTGCCCCAATAGGACTTTTGTTTTGAGGCAAACTATTCAGAGACTTAATTTTCCACTTCTTCATATGTTTTGAAGTGCTGCTCAGAAAGCGCCTATGCCACCGATCGAAATAAGTGGTAATCTGAAGGAGCAGGATCTAGTGAATATGGCAGTTAGGTTAATACTTCCCAGGCACAATCTTTTTGTGTCTTTAACTGGTTTTGAAATGTGTGATGGTGCGTCATCATAAAGCAAAAGTACTTTGATGCTCTTTTGGCCCATTCTGGTCATTTTACCATCAAAGCATGATTCAAAGTGATTATTTGTTGTCGCTAGTGATCAGTTCTAACCCTTTCACCTGGTTTTAGAAGCTCATTATACACCACACCTTCCTGATCCCATCAAATGCATTGTTTTCTTTCAGTCGATGTTGATGGCTGACCTGGATCAACCCATGATTTTATGCATTTTCGATTCTCAAAATAAATCCACTTTCATCACCAGTCACAATTCAATGAAAAAAAGACATTCTTTTGTGCCGTTGAAGAACATTTTACTGATGACTTTTCCGCTTTCCATTTATCTTTCCTTCACAGTTGATATAGCACCCATTTTCCTTCCTTTAAAATCTTTCCTATTGCTTTTAAAAATCGGAAATTGTTTGCTGAGCAAATGTTTAATCTTTCTACAAGTTGTTTTTGAGTTCTGACACGCACCTGCATCCAATAATGCTTTTAATTTGTTGGTCTTCAATTTTTTTTCGGTTGACAATGACATTCTTTTATATTGAAATCATCACTTTTAAAAAGTTTAGATCAGCGCTCACAAGTATCTTGAGATGAAGCATGTTCACCATAAGCTTCCCAAGGTATACAGTAACTTTTTCTTCAAAATTTTGAATTAAAATTTCCAGCAAATGCTTTTTTTAGGGCATGAAATTCAACATTTTTAAGCATATAAATACCTATAATATTAACACCTTCAAAAAATTTGACATATAAAGTTTTGAAGCTTCCTGTCAATACAACAAAACATATCAAATCGCACATATACCAACATATGTGTAACTCCATCTTAAAAAAATCCACATTATTAATCGGTACCTTTATAGTATACCAGCATAAGAAATGAGTTCTCCTGATTGTGAGCCCAGTTTTCTTTCCAAGACATTTAGTCATGTGCCTTGCATAACTTTTTGGTCAAGGAAGGTGCATATACTATAGAGGTGCATAAGATGACAGTAATAGATCTGAAAAATTCCTAATGCTTACTGACATATTAGCCCCTCAGTGACGTATTGGCCAACTTAACATCATAGCATAACACATTATATAAATATTTACCACTGTGTTAGAACTGCTTAGAGTATTCAGTAACATGTACAGGTTTTGTAACCTAAGAGCTATAGAGGATCAGACTTTGTCACCTTAAAATATATCTATCTGGCATGAGGCTTACTTTAGCCTAATTAATTTTAAGAAACAGAAGACAGAAAAGAAGCTCTGAAAACCAAGTAGAAGTTACCCTTTGTAAAAGGCATTTATATTTGCAAGGCTGTCTGTCTCAGTGTACCAAGAAAAGGGAGATGATCATATGCACAGAAATGATTATCAATGCAAAAAAACTTAAAGCTACAAAGCAACCTTATTCGTTTACTGTGCTTTTTCTGGTAATACCCTACAACCAATCCCCTTACGCCCAACATCTTTTTTTAATCTTTAGCTGAAGATTAAAAAGATATTTAAGGTGGTGGCTTCAGACATTTTGGCAAGTTACTCAGTTTTCCGAATACAGGAGGTATACAATGTTATTTAACTTTCGTTAGTTTTTCTCTAATCAATCTATTTTCTATTACAGGACAACTTGGTCAAGAAGCCATAAGAGAACTAGGAAAATATCTGTCCTCCCCTAGAGAGCAATAGGCAATACCATAAAGCCTAGGTGTACTTGTAGACCACACTACCTAGGTTTGTGTAGGTACACCCTCTGATGCTTGCACAAAGAAATCATCTTATGACCCATCTCCAAGAATCTATCCCCATTGTTAAGTAGTGCATAACTGTACTGTTAGTTCCACATCAATAAAAATAAATATTACTATACCATATAAATACAGGTTCTTAAATTTCAACCACATATGGAGACAAAATACAGATTGATCTAACAGAGAATGGAATACTATGCAGTTGTATAAAAGGGGGAATCTCTCTTTTTTTATTATTAAATATATTTTATTGATTTTTTACAGAGAGGAAGGGTGAGGGATAGAGAGTTAGAAACATCAATGAAAGAGAGACATCAATCAGCCGCCTCCTGCACGCCCCCTACTGGGAATGTGCCCACAATCAGGATACATGTCCTTGACCGGAATCGAACCTGGGACCTTTCAGTCCACAGACCGACGCTCTATCCACTGAGCCAAACCGGTTTTGGCAAAAGGCGGATGGATCTCTTATCCTTTGGGAAAGCATGGATGGACCAGGAAAATATAATGCTAAGTAAAATAAGCCAAACTGAGAAAGACAAATATCACATGACCTCATTTATTTATGGACTCTAATGAACAAAATGAATTGAACAACAAACTAAGACCCGAAGCAGGAAGACATGGAACAGACTGACATACCTCAATGTGGGGGAAAGGGGGGGAGGATAAGAAGAGATAAACCAAAGAATTTATATACTTATATGTATAGCCCATGGATATGAGCAATAGGGGGAAAGAGGAGGGGAGGGGCTGGGCTAAGGGAGGGAAGGAGAAAAATAGGGAGATAACTGTAGTGCTATCAATAATAAAAAATATATTTAAAAATGAAAAGAAAAAAAAATAAGTCCCCAATTAAGGCATAAAATCAAATGAAGTCACGTTATTAAGTCACAACTTTTAACAATTTTTCATTTGGATTTTTTTTTTAATGATTTAATATTCTCCCAAACAAATCATGACCCTGCTACTTCAGAATATAAAAGAACTTCTTTTATAAAGAACACTAGAGGCCTATTGCATGGATTCCTGCATCGGTGGGGTCTCTTGGCCTGGGCTGCAGCGATTGGGCCAAAACTGATTCTCTGACATCACCAGAGGGGTCCCAGACTACGAGAGGGCACAGACTAGACCAGGGGACCTCACCAGTGCATGATCAGGGCTGGGAAGGGACCACAAAAGGGCTCCAGGGCATGTCCAGCCCATCTCACCCAATCCCCATTGGCTCGGCTCCAACAAGCTAATCTATCAATCAGAGCATCTGCCCCCTGGTGGTCAGTGTGCATCATAGTGACTGATCAAACAGTGGAATACTTAGCGTATTAGGCTTTTATATATATGTAGATATTTCATAAGATCTATGAAACACTGAATATCCACTTATTTTTAAAAAACAACTTGAAAAGGTTTTTGAATGTAAACACCTGATACAAATTATTTGAAATACTAATTTTGACAATTTACTGTTTTAGCTATCATTTAGTTTGAAAAGTCTACAAATATTAAGAGTCAACTAGTATAACCTCCTTTATCCTGCTCTCCATGTCCCAAATCCCAAAGCCAATAAAATAGAAGTATTAGTGCATAAAAGTAACACAGATGCAAATTCCTTCTCGATCCATCAATGAACGGATTCTAACCTGCATCTATTTATTCTTACCTGTCATTCACTCCACTCCATTCTCCCAGTGCTTTTTCTATAATAAATTCTAAAACATTATTAAACTTGCTTTTCCAAGTTTCTTTTCTCAAATTCCCTCAAAGGCGACATACCTTTGGTTGTGATGAAACAGGAGGAGTACTAATCAAAGGTTTGATAGGGACTGTGTTAGTTTGAGGTGTGCTTATTCTTGGAGACACATAGGATCTTGGGGATGATGCATCAGACGTTAAAGACATTGGAGACTGATTAGATGGCTGGGCTGTAAAAGAATGAAACAGTTAAGTTCAAATAAATAAATAAAACATTGTTTGGAGGAGAACTTTGCACCTTTCTACCTGCTCCCTTCTCCCTTCCCTCCCCACCAGAAAACATTTATCTGAAAAAGTCAGAATGTGAGATACTCACTAGTGGTCACATTGACTAAATGAGTTGTGTGTTACAGATTAAGCACATACCCAGGGTGGCCCTCTCTTTTTAAGGCTAGAGCAAGAAGGTAAGGCTGGACCTATTCTCACATGTAAGGCATCCTCACCATTCTTATTTCTTCTATTTAGGCTCAGTTTTCCCCTTAAACTCCTGCCTCACGAGGCTAACTAGACCACTGTAAAAGTCTTTCCACTATTATACTTCCATTTTAGATGAGTTATTCCTGCTTAATTTACTAGCTTTTTGAATTGGGGATAGGGGAAAAGTTAAAGTGACACTTTTCTCTTTTGTTCCTGTTTTTATATCTTTTCATTAAAAAACTTCACGGAGGCTCTAGCTGTTTAGGCTCAGTGGATAAAGCATCAGCCTGAGTACCGAAAGGCCCCGGGTTTGAATCCAGCCCAGGGCATATGCTTTGATTGCAGGCTTCTCCCTTGTCAGGGAGTGTGGAGGAGACAACCAAGTAATGTGTTTCTCACATCAACATTTCTATTTTTCCCTTTCTCTTCCACTCTCTTTAAAAATCATTGGAAAAATATTCTCAGGTAAGGATTTAAAAACAAAAAGCTTCATGGGGAAGAAGGATAGCTACTTAAAGGCAGGACTTGAGCATTTCTGTATCCATAGTATAAACTATCTAACAGGAACCTGAACTAAACTTCAACTCTTAAGTACCTCAAGATTTCACAGAAATTGAAGGTATATAATAATAATTCACTTTCAGCTTTGGAATAAAAATATCTCATAAGCAAAATAAATTCAGCATGAAATATACACTATTTTATAGATTTGATAACAATTATAAGATGTCAAATCTTGTTTAATCTAAAACAAAGAGTAAATAAAAATACTACTCTATAATATACTGATGAAAAAATAAAGCATAAAATACAACCATTATTGTAGCAAATCAGTTCAAAGACTAAAAAAATGCTAAGGATATGAATACCTTGTGTAGAGAGCTGAGCAGCTTGAGAAATCAGAGAAGTTATGTTGAAAGCTGATGGTCCAGCAGTAAGAAACTTATGAATTATAGACTGCAATGATGCTTGTGTCACAGCTGCTGTAAGAACTAAAAAAAAAACACAATAGTAACAACTTGAAAATTACAGAACTAAGAAAAAATTGGAATGTTTTAAATCAGAACTCTCAAAATAAAAGTCTATTAAGCCTACATAATAAAAACTTAATATGCAAATTAACTGTCACTCCAACACACAAGATGGCCAGCAGGGAGGGCAGTTGTGGGTGATCAGGTCAGCAAGGGAGGGCAGTTGGGAGGGATCAGGTCTGCAGAGGAGGGCAGTGAGGAACAATTGGGTTGGCAGGGAGGACAGTTAGGGGTGACCAGGCCAGCAGAGGAGGGCAGTTGAGGCAACCAGGCTGGCAGGGGAGGGCAGTTAGGGGTGACCAAGCTGACAGAGAAGGTAGTTAGGGGCAATTAGGCCAGCAGGGGAGCAGTAAGGCATTGATCAGGCTGGGAGGGGAGTGGTTAAGGGTTGATCAGGCTGGGAGGCAGTAGTAGTTAGGAGCAATCAGGCAGGCAGACAGGCGATTGGGAGCCAGCAGTCCTGGATTGTGAGAGGGATTCCAGACTGGAGAGAGTGCTGGCTGGGCTGAGGGACAACACCCCTCATCCCCCCATGCATGAATTTTGTGCACCGGGCTTCTAGTAGAAATAATAGGTTTAGAGATATGAAATGATCTGAGGCAGAGGACAAGAAATTTAATCAGCCTACAATAAAGGAAAAGAGTAGTTTTCTTTACATTAAAATTCAGATATTTAGTTCAAAAAAATTCTTCTATGACACTTTTTAAAAAATAGTAAAATGAGTATTCACTGGAACTTCCTATTACACTACAAAAGTACCCATATATAGGTAAAGTATGAGTATGTTACTTAGAATTAACTGGATAATGTTAACTATTTAATGAGATTGCTTTTTCAGACAAGCTTGACCACTAAAACCCTACATCAACAATCCTTTATAAGTGGATAGTAAAAGGATATTAAAAAATGGGCACTTATGTACTAGCTGGTTTTGCTCATTGGATAGAGTGAATGGTGCTGGGTTCAACTGCAGTCAAAGACATATAACTCAATTGCAAGCTCGAATCCCAGCCTTGGTCAGGAAGTATGTGGGAGGCAGTTATTGTGTCCCTTTCACATTGATATTTCTCTCTCCCCCTAAAAATCAATGGAAAAATATCATCCGATGAGGATTTAAAAAATCCAAAAACATAAAACACCTGGGTACTTAGGAAAGTCACATTTTCCAAAGTATAAGAGCTTTTATTATTGATATTTTCTAATGCCATAATTTCTTCAAACTATTTAAAAGCCCCACTTTACTTAATAAAAATGTCCTCTATCAAACGAGAATGGTATTGTTATCTTAGAGAATAAAATGAAAATACAAAAAAGTCGAGGACAATAAGACTGTAAGATTAATCAACAACTATCCTGAGATAGCTCCATTCTTAAGAAAAAATTTAACCATTTAAATTACCGTTAAATATTTTATATCAAAATGTACAGAAATATAAAATTCTGCAATGCTCTTAAGGACTTAATGTTTGGATCTGAATGGGTTTACATATTAAAAGAACACATACTTTTATTCAGATTTTTTTGAGATCACTGTGTAAAAACTTTAGCAGACTGAAAAGCAAAGTTAGAATTAAAAATGCAATTAACTAGGAAAAAGAGCAAAATATTAACTCCCTTTAAAATTTTTTTTTCAAGTTCTGTAATAAGAAATTCTTACCTTTTAAGTAATTAGTATATTAAATATTCCAAGTAATTACTTACCCACTAGAGGCCTGATGCAAGAAATTCGTGAACTTGGAGGAGGGGGAGCCTCAGCCCGGCCTGTGCCCTCTTCCAGTCTGGGAACCCTTGGGGATATTCAAGTGATGGCTATGCCCACTTCCAGTGGGGAGCGAGCCTAAACCAGCCCCTCAGACATCTTTAATGCTGCCATGGAGGTGGGAGAGGCTCCTGCCACTGACACTGTGCTCACCAGCCGTGAGCCCGGCTTTTGGCTGAGTGGCACTCCCCCTGTGAGAGTGCAGTGACCGGTTGTTGTGCTGTTTGGTCAATTTGCATATTAACCTTTTAGTAAATAGATAATATATTCAGGAGGGTGTTTTGTTTTTTTTAATAAACTAAGAAGTACCCTATATAATAAAAGCCTAATATGCTAAGTGTCTGGTCATCTGTTCAACCAATCAAAGCATAATTGTTAATGATATGCTAAGGCTGCTCAACTGCTTGCTATGATGTGCACTGACCACCAGGGGGCAGCAGTCAACAGGTAGGTTAGCTTGCTGCTGGGGTCTAGCCGATTGGGACTGAGTGAGACATTCCCTGGAGCCTTCCCCGGGTCCCTCCTTGGCTGGACAACCTCCCATCTCTCCCCCTAGCCTGGCCTGTGCTCTCTCTCAATCCAGGACTCCTCAGGAGATGCTGGAGAGCTGGTTTTGGCCCATCCTGCAGGCTAAGCCAAGTGACCCAATGGTGCACCAATTCATATACTGGACCTCTAGTTTTAATATAATTTTAGCATGTGCTCTTTAGTTTGTTTTTTACTTAAAAAAAATAAGTAAAATTCACCGTATACATTAAGAAGACAGAACAACTTATCTCTAAGAACTACTAGATATATGGTAAGTCTTGAAAAATATACAAAAAATTTCAATTGCTAATTCAATTACAATATCAAAGGCATTAAACTATGGCAGATAAAAATTCCAAATAACAAAGTGTAAATGTAAATTCAAAATGAAATAAAAAACCATTCCTAAAATGGGAATTTTACACAATGCAAGTGGGTTTCTAAAAATTATTAGCATGAAAATTTACCTTCATTTATTTTAGATATGTCCACATTAGAATTATTAAGTTGCAGTGTAGCTTGCAAAGCAGGAAGCAACTGTCTAAGAAGATTTGGATCCTGAAGTAATGGAGGTATTGGTGATTGTGGAACAGGAGAAACAGGGATTGCTGAAGCAGATGTTGGAGGTGCAGATGTGGGATTCAGTCCAGAAGACGACGTGGAAGGAGTTGTGCAAGAATGTGATACAGATTTGTCTCCTGATGTAGATTCTAAATAAACAGGAGATAATAAGGCTGAAAGAATTACTTGAATAGAAGAAAACTGGAACCAATATTGAATAACTTCCATGTGCCAGGCATCCAACCCAAATAATGTCATTTAATCTTTTACAAGTTAGCACATGAAAAGGTTCAGTGAACATAATTGACTAGAATAGTGAGGTATGCATTTTAATGTCCTGGTTTCATTGGTGAAAAAAAATTGAATTATATAGTTTGCTTGAAGTCACAAAACCTTGGTAAAGCAATGATTCAACCATATCCCTGTCTGGTTCTAAAAGTACCACACTGTTTATTAGTAATGCTGTCCCAAACACTTTAGTATATTAACTACACATTCATGGAACCTTCCATTAGGATAAAGGGACAATACAATTCTCTAAGACTTAATATTATATGTCTGATAAAATAATTAAAGGTGAAAATATCTATGACCAAATTAACAATCTACCTACATATAACAATGGTCTTAATACAAATCAGGACAGGTACTATGGTGAGCAACCCCAGAATGGGCTAAGATAATTAAGAACACAACTTATGGCCTGCCTTGCCAGACATAAAAATTTACATTTAAAACAAATTAAGGTTAATTTAAACTTCTCTATGTATAATTATTTAAAAGTAGTAGAGAAAATATGAGAAGATCTATTTGACAACAGGATGCAGAAATTTACAAAAAAGCAAAAACACATCAAAAGTATTAGTAACCAAAATATTTTAAGGAACTACTATAGATCAAAAAGGACAAAGTACACAATATAAAATCAAACAAAAGACACAAAATGACATTTCACAGCTTTATTAAAAAAACTGTAAAAGATGCTGAACTTCATTGATAATTAGGAAAATGAAAATGAAAAGCAACAGGGTATCCCTTTATGTTCTTCAGAATGACAAAAATTTAAAAGCCTGACAAATGTTGGCAGAGTAACAGAACACTTCACATCTCTGGTGGAGACTAAACTGATATAACCATATTGGAAAATAACAATTAGGCATTATCTAGAAAAACTGGACCTGTACATACACTTTGTGACTTACCAATCCCATATAGGTATATATCTTAGTTTAGAAACTATATAAATCAGAAGAAACATTCAACAATTTTTTAAAACTTATTATTTATTTATTTCAGAGAGGAAGGGAGAGAGATAGAAACCTCATTGATGAGAATCACTGATCAGCTGCATGCCATGGTGCCTGCAACCCAGGCAAGTATCCTGATTGGGAATCGAACTGTGACCTCCTGGTTCATAGGTCAACATTCAACCACTGAGCCACGCAGGCTGGGCACAATCAACAATTTTTACCACAGTGTTATGTTTGTCTTATTTTTTTTTTTTTAAATATATTTTTATTGATTTCAGAAAGGGAGAGGAAAACAGAGATAGAAACATCAATGATGAGAAAGAATCATTGATGGGCTGCCTCCTGCACACCCCCAACTGGGGATCGAGCCTACAACCCAGGCATGTACCCTTGCCTTGACTGGAATCAAAATCTGGCACCCTTCAGTCCGCAGTCCAATGCTCTATCCACTGAGTAAAACCAACTAGTGCTGTTGGTTTTTTGTTAGTACAAAACTAGAAACAAATGTCCACCAACAGGAAAATGAACACAAACTGGTATTTTCATGGAATTTTACTAATACTGTGACTTTCATGGACAAAAAAGAATATTAGAAACGGAGACCTTATTATGGGTAACAACATTAAGATTGGACTATTAAAGATGTTCATACACAGTCTCTGACAATATTGGTCTAAAGACTAAATATGAAAACTTATACTCCTTTTCACTACCATCATTGGTCACACACACTCACTCAGGGAAGGGCCTGTCTCAGTCTGTTCTGCCCTATCACTACAGTGTTCCCACCTGGCTGAAATTAATGTCTAACAATGTGAAGGAGCAGATCTACTGGCCAAGAAAGGCCTGACTCGCTCAGAAATCAGTGTGATCCCGAGAAACTCACAAGACATTGTACAAGTACATTTTGAGACAGGCAATAAGATTTTGGAAATTCTTAAGTCCAAAGGACTTCTGATCTTCCTGAGGATCTCTACTACTTAATTAAGAAAGCTGTTGCTATTGGAAAACATCTTGAGAAGAATAGAAAGGATAAGGATGCTAAATTCCATGTGACTCTGATTGAGAGCAGTAGTCACTCTTTGGCTCAATATTGTAAGGCCAAATGAACCCTCCCCACAATGAATCATCCACAACTGCTACTCTTATTTCATAAAGTATCTATGTACTCAAGCAATAAAATCACTTTTAAAAATATGATTTCAGAGAGAAAAGGAAAAGGATACAGAGACAGAATCGTCAATGATGAGAATCATTAACTGGCTGCATCATGCATACTCCACATTGATATTGAGCCCGCAACCTAGGCATGTGCCCCGACCAAGAATCAAACCAAGACCTCCTGGTTCATAGGTTGATGATCAAGAACTGAACCATCCGGGCAGGCAATAAAAATCACTCTTTAATTAGGAAACAGAAATTGCTAAAGCATCTTTAATTTTCCATACATAGACATTTCTTGAAAATTTAAGCTCACACGTATCTTATATTACTGTTTTAAGACTGCTACTATGATATATATGTTTCAGGCACACTGTACTTAAATGTTACACTGCTACCAGTAACTAAACCTTCATTTCAAATTCTAGGAACTAATTTCTCTTCCTAGCTCAAAACAAACAAACAAACAAACAAACAAGGTATTATTAAAAAGCTTATTGAAATGCTAAGGGGAGTGAGCCTAAATCAGACTCCCCTACCAGCCTTTTTATGATGCTACTGTAATGGTCAAAAGAACTAGGAGCAATAGCTTTCTAAAATATAAACCTCAGGATGTATTGTTTAGTTATGATCAAGTTAGAAGGTATAAAGACATTTTAATTTTTGAAGAGAAACATTTTAAAGGAGAGTGTATAAGTCTAACAGAATGCCTATGACATTAAGCTTCACTCTTTTGGATACAAACGGGTAGGTAAAAGTAGATATACAATTGCAAGTACACAAAGTGTATTCTTGTATTATTTATTACCAGAGGCTTGGTGCACGGACTTGTGCACGTTGAAAGTAAATTAATTACAAGGTGGCTGGAGAGGTGGGACTGAGTGAGTGGACACACCCTGGAACCAACCTCCTGCGGTCACTCCTTGGCTGGCTGCACCGATGCTGAAGCTCGAAGGGCATCTGTAGAGTGAGCTGGGTCCCTCAGCCTGGCCTACGGGGATCATGCCCAACTAGCAGTCCAAGGAGTTCTGGATTGCAGTAGGGTACTCTGCAAAGTTGCTATTGCTTGACAGCTTCTGCACTGAGCGTCTGCCCCCTGGTGGTCAGTGTGCATCATAACTACCGGCCAACTGGTCACTTAGGCATATATATATATAATTGTCTTATTTTTCCATATGAACTATCATAAACCTACTTTTGCCCATGTCTGTAGACAAGCATAAAGAAACTTGATTTTTGCTGAAACCGGTTTGGCTCAGTAGATAGAGCATCAGCCTGCGGACTGAAAGGTCCCAGATTCAATTCCAGTCAAGGGCATGTACCTTGTTTGCAGGCACATCTGGGGGTGGGGGTGGGGGGCACGGAGTACAGGAGGAAGCTGATGTTTCTTTCTCATTGATGTTTCTGACTCTCTATCCCTCTCCCTTCCTCTCTGTAAAAAATCAACAAAATGTATTTAAAAACAAAAAAAGAAAGAAACTTGATTTTCTTTTTGAAAACCAACTGTCAGTTACTACATTTTATGGGGCAATTAGAAACCATAGAAGCAGTTTTCTCAAAATCATCTTAAGGTTCAATTTAGTAAATATACAGGCATCTTGATTAATATTCGGAACAAAACAAGCTCTATATTTTAACTCCTGCGTGAATTTCCTTTACTTCCTGCGTGAATTAGTAACCACATCCCTCTGAAATGATCCTTATTATTTCTACTGTGATTTCCTTTTGCTTTCATTGACAGGAGTTGGAGAAGGTGTGAATTGTTTTTAAATTTATTTTGGTGCTGCTCAATCTATCCACAGATTTGAAAAATTAACAAAGGCTTGAAAATTCTTCACTGTTGTTCTTTAATCCAAAATAGTAGAAAAATTAATACATATCACACCATACACAATTAACATCCTCTATTTCTAATTTTAATATTTATTTACTATGAGGACAGAGACCTTTTACAGTTTTGTGAAAAAAGACTATTGATAAACTAGAGGCACGATGCACAAAATTTGTGTAAGAGTAGGCCTTCCTTCCCCCAGCTGCCAGTACCGGCTTCCCTCTGACACCTGGGACCCGAGCTTTCCTCCAGCCGCTAACAGGCACCCAGGACCCAGGCTTCCCTTACAGCCCTGGCTTCATCCGGAAGGATGTCCAGTCTAATTAGCATATTATGATTTTATTATTATAGATAATATGGAAACCAGTTACAGGATCCTTGAGAAAATGACATGCCTAAAGGCAAGAATATCTCTATTAAAAAGTTTTAATGAATGAATAATTATCCCCCCATTAGATGAAAACTATATGAACTATATGAATAATAGCATTTTCTAAGAGCCAGCTTGAAGTTACTGCATAGATCTGCTTCCGTAGCTACTCCATTTACCTTTCAAACTTATTTATGCTAATAAATCATAAGAAACTTGTTAACGAAGGTCATTAAACTCTCTAACTCTTGGCACTTATGTGACCAAAACAAAGAACAAGAACCCTTGTTTCCTGCCTATTTTGTCATTTCACAAATCTGGAAGGGAGGTGGAGTTAAGCCCAATTTATAAAATGGACAAGGGGGTGCCAACTGACAAAAATCAGTTTTAGATATTTCAGCACATCAGAATTTGTTAGTTTATTATATAGTTGTCCAATATGAATTTTGCCAATAGATATTCAAATGTTCCCCTAACCGATATAAATCTGAAAGGTGGTATCTGACCTCCGTCTTGTTTCACCCTACTCAACACAAGAATTATTCTCTACAAAATAGTAGTTTCACAGCTTTTTCACACTTGTTCCTTCAAGCAAAGATAGATTTTGACTTATCTTTTTCTCAAGGACACACTGGCTTTAAAGGAATCTAAATCTACTGTTGTTTCATTTAATTAGATGCACAACATATAAAACTCTCTTCCTTCAAATATATTTTTTAAATCATGACCAATGTGCAGGTGTTCCCCCCAATCCTCAATATACTCATTTACCATTCTTCCAGTTATTTCTCCCTCTACAGTAAATATTTACTGCCTACATTTGTCAAGCATTATGGATATATCAGTGGTTAAGAAAGATCCTGCTCTTGTATTATTTAATACAGCTTAGCTACCCTATTAGCTCTTAAGATCAAGAGACCACTTTTATTTGAACCATCAACCTCTTCATACAAATTGTTAAGGAAAATCCAAACAAGGAAATCTCTACATTGATAAGAAGTGTCAATAGGAAGCTTAATTTAAATAACCATGTATCCACTGAGGGAAAAAATTTTTTTCAAATTAATGGATGCTTCACAAATTTAGATGAAGTGAAAAGCAATTTAAAAAATCCAATTTCATATTTAAGGAAACAATACTATCTATAGTTCACATGCAAGGAAAAGTACTTGGAGAGACTATACAATTTTCCCTATATAAATAGGCAATTCCAATTTAATTCAGTTTCTTCCTATAAGTTCAATACAATTATTAAATTACAGAAGCCTAAGTTAATATAGACTTTATGGGTCTTTCATCATGGTTTTATGAAAACAACATGAATTTTGGAGAAGCTGCCACTTACACCATGTGTTCATACTGTGGCAATATTCAGGCTTTTCATATCTAATAAGAGAAAATATCTTCTCCCTCAAGATGTTGTTTTAAGGAATAAATTAAAATGTATATAAAACATGTAGCACCAAATACGGTACATTAATTTTTAATTGTTAGGTTTGTCAGAAATAGTGCTTGAAGCATGGATAGAAAGTGAACAAAGTACAAATACAGTAAAACATAATGTCTAATCCTAAAAAGGATACAGTCTAATTGAAGGAACTAGGCTTATGTGATAAATGCTATCATAAACAAAAGTACAAAGTGTTTGCAAAACACAGATTGGGAGAGGTTAACTAATGTGAGAACCAAAGGACATTAGAGTTAGCTCTTAAACAAAAGGTACTGAATTCAAAAGAATGGGAATAAAAGAAATGTCTTTCTTTTCAGCAAAGGCTCAAAACGTGAAAAAATATAACATGCCCTAAGAAATGTACAAATTTGCAACAGATGAAATATAGGAAATGTGAAAGTGGACTGTTGGAGGTCAAGCTAGTAAGACAGATTGCAACCAGATTGTCAAGTACTTGTTTTAACCTTACTATGAAGTATGAACTTTATCCTGGAAAACTATTAGAAAGTTTAAAACAAGAAAGTGATACAATCCAAACTTAAAGTGGACAAACTGGGTAAAAGCAAGTAGAGCAGTAATCAGATTAGTTTGGGAGGGATGATTTGAGTTTCAATAACGGCAGTTGCATAAACTACAAGAATATATGAAAATAAGATATAGGAGGAAGAATCCAAGATGATTAGTAAGAGGTGCTGGGATAGAAAGGTTGAAGAACAAGGAATAGTTGGGGGAAGTGTTGTCACTTACTGAGAACCTAAGAATAAATTGTGGGAAAAGAAAAGAATTTGGGACACAATGTATTCTGAGATGTATTGTGTGAGATAAGAATGCCTAGCAAAAGAGAGTATGTTGAGCAAACACGCAAACACACACACACATACACACAGGTGTGTGCGCTCACTCAAAGACTAAATGCTACTGTTATTTAAGAGGCAAGAAGATAACAGAAAAAAGAAATTTAAGGGTAGTAGCATCCTAGAAGACAGGGAAGAAAGAAATTTCAAAAGGAGGTAAAAACTAAAAAAGTATTAAAATGAACAACAGGTAGCCCTTGCTGGTGTGGCTCAGGTGGTTGGAGCTTTATCCTACGCACTGAAAGGTCGTGGGTTTGATTTCCAGTCAGGGCACATACCCAGGTTGCAGGTTTGATCACCTATTTAGGGAGGTTGGAGGCAATTGATGTGTCTCTTTTACATCAGTGCTTCTCTCCCTTTCCCTTCCCTTCTAAAATCAATAAAAACATGTCCTTGGGTGGAGATTAAAACAAATAAACTGCATGGAAGGTAAAATGAGAGACTTTTTAAGAACTGAAAAACCATTAACATTCATTACAAAGTGAATTCAGTTTTGATTTTTCAAGAATTCTCGTGGTATATTTAATTCTGTATCAAGGTGAATATGACTTGCACATACTCTTGGGCCTCAAGTTGGGCTCTAGAAGGGAAAAAGATTATGCATACGGGATAGGAGTCAGGGAGAGACCAGCTCAAATGTGGCCTAATATCCATGTGTGGCTAGACCTCATCTGCTAAACCCACAAGACATTAAAAAGTTCCTTGACATTTATTAATCAGCTAATTCGCCTCCTAATGGGTCTACTACCCACAATTATTTATTGCCTTTTCATTTCCTTAGTTTCTTTCATTTTTGTTTTTTTAAGTCTCCACCCAAGGTTATTTTTTCCATTGAATTTTAGAGGAGAAGGGAGAGAGGGACGAAGGAAGGGGGTAAGGGAGGAGTGGAAGAGAGAGAACATCATCAATGTGAAAAAGACACATCAATTGGTTGCCTGACTCCCACCACAACAGTGCCAGGGATAGAACTTGCAACCGAGGTACATGCTTCTGAATAAACTGAACCAGTGACTTTTCAGTGTGAGGGCCAATGCTCTAACCACTGAGTAATACCAGCCAAGGCCATTTCCTTTAAGTTTCTTAAAACTTACTATGGAGCATAATTTTTGCACTGTGAATAGCTAGGCAAATATGTCCTGCTTTTTTTGTGTGTGTAACCTCCCAAGTAGTTGTCACATATATATATGTTTTTACAGAGAGGAAGGGAGAAGAATAGAGATAAAAACATCGATGAGAGAGACATCGATCAGCTGCCTTCTGCACGCCCCCTACTGGGGATGTGCCCGCAACCAAGGTACATGCCCTTGATGGGAATCAAACCTGGGATCCTTCAGTCAGGACGACTCTCTATCCACTGAGCCAAACCGGTTTTGGCTACGTTTTAGAAAATGGTATGGTTTTAGCATTATATTGGATAAACACAGCTTGGGGTTGCAAAGTTTAACTTCTTCTCTTCAAACAATAAAACTCCTTATCTTGTGGCCCATGACTCAGTTTTCTAATTCAGAAACTGAAATCAATAGCTGATATTGTACAAAAATGGCAAGTTTTAAAAGTTGTGTCTATTCATATTTAAATTTTAATTAATAGAAAATTGGGACAATTTATAAACTAACTCATTAAGACAATTAGCACAAAAAAAATTACACAAATATGAAGGGATAATCACTTGGCTTTGATAAATTATTTAAACCATTACTAAGTATTATAAATTAAGTACTGGACTTTAAAGTGTAAATGGCAAAAAACAGTTATGAGGCTTCATAATTAAAAAATAAAAGAAAAAACTAATATGACTAACTCTAGACCTATATCTATGCAGTAACATTCTAAAAGACTTAAAGAAGTTTATAATTAAGTCTTATTTAAGCTAATGGAAATAATGTAATATAATCAGAAATTCAAAAACTATATATAGTTCAACGTGCAGCACATCTAGTAATAATGGCATACCTTTTCTTTCTGTTTTCTGTGCAGGGACAGAAGATGTGGGTGTAGGCAGTTTTGATAAAGTAGATGCTCCATTAGCATCAAATGATTTCTTTGGCTGGTGATCAGACTGTAGCATAAATTGACTAGAAGGAACAGTGCTTGGGGTAGCAGTTGGATGAACCACTGGTTTGATGGGGTGCTGTACTGGCGTAGAACTACTGTGAGTCTCTGCTCTTGGCAGTCTGTAGTCTCTGTCATTGTGTCTGCTTGTTTGAGACAAAATATTCTGTGGGAGCAAACTACTGGCATCACTGGAATGCTTGTCTTCCACTTTAGTTCACAGTTCGAAAAAAGAGAAGTTGGAATGACGGTGATGGAAGGGGGAAGAAAAAAGATTATGTTAGAATCTCCTGTCTTGAACATCAGCTAATTTAGCAACATACTTGTACTTTTAATAAAACTGCAAGCCCAGTTAATGTCTGCAGTTTTAGCATTATTAAACGTCTAAATGCTGGGAAAATTTTAGCTCAATTATAAATACTAATCTATATTGAAGATTTCAAGTGGGCTACAACTCTTTGGGTATTCTTTAGAACCACACTTGTTCAAACAAAAACATTAAAAATACTCTGGGTAAAATAATTTAAAAAATTTTAATAATTAAAAAAGTAAATGGTCCAGTCTTTTAAAATATAAACCTTTGGCTCTAATAATTAAATGAATTGTCCATATGATTAAACAATATTAACTTTAGTAGCCTGATCTTTCTGAATACTAAAGTAGCTAATTTGTGGGCTCTAAACTAGTTTGTGCTAGGGCTTAAATGACCTGTTTTGTGATGATGGAATTAACAATGAACATATTTTATTAATGCAAACAAATATCAAAAATAGTTATAAAATCAAGTTATAGATAATGCTACCTGAAAATAGAAGTCCTACATCCACAGCACAGTAAACAAAGAAACAAAAAACACACCACTTGCTATTATTAGTTACTTTCAAAACAAATCCTCTTCCAATTTAAAGCCACAAAAATATTTTAAATTCAGAAGTACTTTTGCCTCCACAAAGACTACAAAAGAAGGAAAAATTCAACAATCATGGTAACGAATTTTGTATTTATCAAAAAACCTGTAGCCTACATTACAACAGTCTCATCAGTAACTAAAGAATTAAAACAGTATGTTTCCAAGTAGACAAACATTGTCAGATTTAAGCACATCCTATGTAATGATAATATTACCGGAGGATGCCCTCCCTGTTGAATACTATATTTTTTTCCAATTCACAGTTCCTCCAAATCTAGAGACCAAAACAGCACAAAGAAGGAAGTATGCTGAAACTACAAGTCCGTTTTTAACTCATCAGTGTACAACTCCTACATGTTGAACCATAACAGAAGGTACTGCCAAAAAAACTTCACTCTTATCAACTTGCATGCACATAAAATTTTAAAAAGTTTTATCTAGAGTGTCTTCCTGAAAAGACTACTACTACAATGGAAACTTTTAGGGACAGACATAACAGAAATAATACCATGCCCAATTCCCACCAATTCTGTCACTTGATTACCTAGAACTTTTATTTCATAGATCAATAAAAATTCCTTTTAGTTCTATATGATTATAATAGTCAAAATAAATACATTCAGTTGAAAATTAAAGATGATATTTTCTTCTAACATTTGTAAGCTTTGGAAAAAAATACAAATACCCCAGCAGCAGGATTACAGGAATTGAGGAAGATAGCTGCAACAGTTTTCTATTACAACTCTACAGAAGAGTTAATGCAGGGACTCTACTTTCACATCCCCCACAACAAGGATATTTAGCAAATGTCAGGAGACATTTTTGGTTATCACAATTGGGGAGAAGAGAGGTGTGCTATTGGTATCAAGTATAGAGAGGCGAGGTATGGTGCTCTACATCCTACAATGCACACAGGAGAGCATCCTACGACAAAGAATTAATTACCTGACTCTAAATATCCTTGGTGTTAACTGTTGAGAAACCTCAAATTAAGGTCCCTCTAACCATCCAACAATCACTTTATAATGCACATATTAAAGTTGACAAAAATAATCTAGTAGCAGTAATATCAAATTAAAAATTTTATCCATACGATTTTCAATGCCAAGTTTGGATAACATTTTTATTTGCTACATTGCAAACAAGACAAAACAAAAAAACCTGCTCTAAAATCTATTTTTCCATATAACACATCCATACACACACACTTTTTTTATTGGAAGTTGAAATTATAGAGCTTTAAGCCTTATCTTACATGAACACTAATGTACTGGTCATATGTGAAAACTCTGTCAACATTTCCTAGATAGATAAAGTTAAACACTTAAGTGTCTTAGTAACTTGATTACTACAACACACCAAGTACAGTTCAGTTGATCAATTTGGGGGGTGGGGGGGGAGCAACAATATAGCAAGGCTCTTTCACAAACATTATTTAAAATTCAAAAAGTATGATACGGACTGTATTTCAACACAGAGTCTCACTGAACCATCATTTGCACTTCTAGAAAATTAGCTAAGGAAGTAAACAGAAAGGGAACAAAGATATTTAGCATAAGAAGAGGCAAAAACCACCTAACTATCCATATATAAAAGATCATTTATAAATGAGGGCACATCCAAAAATAGAGTAACATGAGTCTTCTTTATACCAAACATAAAATTATAAACTGATAGGAAGACAAATCTTTGAAATATTATTGAAAATAAAGATTTTAAAAAGGAACATATAATTCCATTTTTGGTGGAAAAGATATATATACTTATTTATATGCAGACAGAAAAAAAAGTCTATGTCCCCAAATGTCTCTAGGTCATGGGATTAACACAACGAATTTGATTTTCTTAAAAAAGGTTTATTAAAAAGAGAAAAAATGTATTTTCACTTCCATCAATATTTCTATCAGTTCTCAAATTAGCCCCTTTTACTTCCACCAATATTTCTATCAGTTTTCAAATTACCCCTTCACTTATTCAACCACAGTGGTTCCCAATGTGGGGCACAGGCCCCATAGGAGAGCAACTTAATTTTTAAGGGGGTAATTCGGGAATAAGTTATTAGCAGTGAATTCTTTGCATTTCTTATGGTTCTAGGAGCCTCACATTGTGACATATTTAAGCATTTCGGTTCTCTATTATATATTTTGAAGCTTTATTTGCTATTTTTCATATCACTTCATATTAGGATTTTTTCTAACAATTTCTTAGTGATTTCTTCCTCAGTACTTCAATTGTCCTTTTGTTCTTTTATTTTTCTCTTTCATGCATGCCATGTTCTTTGGAATCCTGTTTATTAGACTAAGTTAATGGCCTTTTTAGGCTTGCTCCATGTGAATAGTTCACTTTTTGAAGAATAAGAATTATATGTTAAGGGGAGGCATCAGAATTTTAAGATGCTTAGGTAGGGCATGGCCAACAAAAAGTTGTGAACCATTGCTCTATCCCAATGGAGAAGGAATGACTTAAATGCCAGGTTATTTTGGACAGACTAAAGTAGACATACTAGGTTCTGATCCTTTTTCCTCTCTGGAGAAGCTTAGTGAAATAAGAAAAAAAAAAAAAAGTTATTCTTTTTTACACCCATTTGCCACTCTTCCTCAATACCCACCTACACCCACTCAATACAATTTGTTCAAGAGGCCCACAAGCTCTGTGCTATAGTAACTATAGTATTGTTTGTTGTTTTTTTAAACCTAGAGAGGAATGCCTTTATCTCACTTCCAATTTTTTGCCAAGAGATAGTCATTTAACATATTAAGGTTAATGGGGCTAGATTCTAAGTCTTCACCTCAAAATACCATTCTTAACTTCCTAACTTTAGTACTTATTTTTAAAAGACACAATTTTTTTTTAAAGACACAATTTGTATTGATTTTAGAGAGGGAAGGGAGAGGGAGATAGAAACATCATGATGGGAAACATTGATTGGCTTTCTCTCCTGCACGGCCCCCCTTACTGGGATCCAGCCTGCAACCCAGGCATGTACCCTTGACCAGAATAGAACCCAGGCTCTTTCAATCTACACACTGGGGCTCTAACCACTGAGCAAAATCAGCTAGGGCTAAGTTTAGTACTTTACATCATTGTTTTCTAAGAACAATTTCACTATATAAAAAATTAAAATGTTCCAAGAAATATATCTACAACATTCAGTTCCACAGAACTATGCTACTTCATCTTAAATAATTATTCCCATCAAAATATTAATATCCTCTGCTGAGACTAAATAGATCCTCTATTTTTTTGTTTTGAATTATAGGAGAAAAATTCAAATGCTTAAGTCTAAGAAATCCTAGAACAAACCTGAAAATTCTTCTCAAAGTTTCAAAATTTAATTAAAGGCCCCAAAACTCTCTCTGGCATTTCAATTTTATTCTAGATAAGAGAAGCCACTGGGAACATAAGTCTAGTAAAAGCTTCAAACTCAAATTCAAATTTGAGTTAAAAACAAATGTATGCTACTTATATTGTTGCACTTAAGACAAAATCTGACCTCCAAAGAACATTAGGTCATGCATGGAAATGTTAAGCATGTTTATGGTCATGCTGAAATCAATTCCAAAACAAGTTTTTCATTGACAAAACAACAATAGGTATTTTTGATGTTACTACCTGTGTGGGGCGCTGATTCAATTATTAAATTGAAGCACAGGGAGTTCTGGGAAGGATTTCAGTGCCCAGTTTAATAGTATACAATTCGACGTGGGGGGTGGGAGTAGATGAGAGGGGAAAGCTCCTGTTTTAAAAAGAAGTCAGCAGAAACTGGTTTGGTTCAGTGGATAGAGCATCAGCCTACGGACTGAAAGGTCCCAGGTTCAATTCCAGTCAAGGGCATGTACCTTGGTTGCAGGTACATTCCCAGTAGGGGGTGTGCAGGAGGCAGCTGATTGATGTTTCTCTCTCATTGATGTTTCTAACTCTCTATCTCTCTCCCTTCCTCTCTGTAAAAAATCAATAAAATATATTTAAAATAAAGAAGTCAATCTACAAAATGAAGTTTTATTTTATTTTACCCAACTTAACTGCATTATAGCCATTAAGGATATTAATGAATACATGTGTGTAATTAATTATTCCACTGTGCATATTTTCCCTTTTCAGTAAACAAAAAGGTGATTAGGGAAACAGATCCAACATAAAGGAAACCCTATATATTCCTATTTATTTTAGTTTACATATGTAAATGTTTATGCATTTAGATCTGTAACATAAATGAACCACAGGAATAAAGTAAACATCATTACTATTTCAAATAAAAAAATACTTACTTCCACTAGCAAACGCATTAGTAGCTGTTGCTTGCATCACCTCTCTTCTGTAATCCCTATCTTTTGGGAAGCTATTAACTGCCATCTTGTTTGCTTCTTTCTGTCTCTGTTCTCTAAAAATAAAAATAAATAAATCCATAATAATTAAATCATGTACAATGAGTCTACATATAACACTTCTGGCCAAATGTTCAACAAAATTAAATATGCAAAATAAAATAACTGAATATAGCTTTATTATTATGTTACTGATGTGGCACATGGGATGCAGTAAACAAAACATTAACGTTTCACTGGTGGCAATATTATACCAATTATTTATATGACATTAACCCTACAACCAAAACTCTGTAATATTAATTCTATATGTCCTAGAAGAATTATAAAGATTTCTATTACATTATGTAAAGATTAATAAATGTGAAATAATATAAAATTTTAAATTAAGTGCACCAAATGTTCACAAGGCCCTGGTGGACAGTTGCTTAATCTATCCTAGTTTTTTTGTTTGTTTGTTTGTCTTTAAAGGAAATTATGGCATACACAGATGATGGGCCAAACACTGCAATTAAATACGTGAGTAAAATCACTGTAAGAAACCTACACTTATGTTTAATGTTCTAAGACGTTAACCGACAGAATCAAGAAAGAAAATGAAGAATGAGAAATACTGTTCAATTAGATTAAGTGCTAAATACCTTTCAAGCCACTCTTTTGGTTTTTCCCATTGTGAAACTTCTGTTCGACAATTGTAGTAGTATTTTTTCCCAGAAGAGCTAATGTGCTCAGACCAGTCATCTGCAGAATCATAAGACTTAAAAATATTTTTAAAAATTAGAAAATGTTAATACTGTATAATAACTTGATATGAAATATCAAGAATGTCAATGGTTTTCAAAGTATATATGTGGGAAAAGACTAATAAAATCAAGGCACCTTAATCTAGGATGCTAAAAAATACATACACACACACATACACGTGCCCCCCTTAGGAGACAACCTATGAAAATCTTCAAAGATAATAAGGGAAAACTCTATAAAATATGTTAAGCAAATTAATAAATATAAAATTAAATAGATTAATAAATACTAATTTACTAGGTGCAGGAAGAAAAATGTTAACTTTACAACATCATGACTTTTGAAAAGCATTACAAAAGTTCCACGTTATAATTTTAATTGCTGAAATCCAGTCACATTGGTGGTGGGGAGGAAGGGGTGGAGAACTCTTTCAACTAACTGATCTGATGGCATGAGAGCACATCAGCTCTAAACTCATAAGGTACAATAGTTATCATCTACAGTGTAACAGAGAACAACCTGCTTATACTTATTGTTATTTAGTGGGGGGGAAATCAGATGATTTAAAAATATAAACACTAAGCTAATTAAAGGCTATGAATTTGTTTCATCTTCAAAACAAATGAGATGGGTTAAATATTTATTAAACACTGTCTCGCATAATGCAATCAATCAGCAGCATCACACATTTTTCCTGTAACTAAAACTGGTCTGTCTTTTGAACATTCTCCGTCTCTTCCAGTTATTTTAAAGGCACTATAAAATTAGAAAAAACTGAAGGGCCCAGTTTTTATGGAACTGATCTCAGAAAGTGAAAGTTTAAGTGCCTGAAGCACTGGCCACAAGAAATCTAATAGAATTACAAGTACATTTCAAATGAATTTCTAAACTATTAAAAAAAAAAAGCTTTAAGTTTAAAATGAAATAATGCTATACTCTGATAGCCTATCCTTGTTCTGGGTTCACCATATTGAAGGGTGACATAATTTTAAAGCTTAAAGAGAGGAACTTTTATGCCTTGCCAACTCAACCTTTAATTTTACCAAGGAGGAAACAAGTGGAAATGATTTATAAGTTGTCCAAAGGTGCTAAAAACAACTAGTGGGAGAAAAAATAAAAAAAATAAAAAAAAACACACACAAATAAAACGATCAAAATTCGGGTTTGCAGATACCATTATTTCTACTAACTCAAAATTTGGGTTTGCAGATTCCACTATTTCCACTAACTCAAAATTCGGGTTTGCAGATTCCATTATTTCCACTAATTCAATTATTTCCACCAATTCTGGAAATGCCATAATTTTTAGGGTTGAATAAATACTGTAGAGCCTGTTATTTGTTTATAATCTCAATTTTATGTCTCTAAATAATGAAGCTATTTGGAAATTAGCCCTGTGCCTCCACACCTCTAAAATCAGTTGAAAGTTAATGCTCAATTCCCCCACTTTGCAGAATCAGGTTACAGCAAGCTGCAAGAATAACAGAAGGCAAAATTCAGTTCTTCGACATCACCTACTAGCTTCTATAGCTAAATTATTAAGCATACTGAGACCTTCTATGGATATAGCTGAAAACTTCTGGTTTGGTTTGCAAGTGGTTCTATGAGATTACTGATTTGGTCTGAAGAAAAATGAGATCTGAGGCAGGTGAACCAGGGATGAGAGAGTGGTTTAGACCAGTGTTCACAGTGATGGTTTGAAAAATGTTTCCTGTCCTGGAGGTAATAAGGAGTTTGCATCAGAATAATGTTTCCCTGGCCAAAAGTCTTGCTTTAAGGAAAAATAAATAAATAAAGTTTATTTAATGATAGTTAATTTACATTCTAGCACAACTGCAGAACAGTTAAAAGTTCAAAGACCAGAACCTTGAGGAGCATGGGTCTATGACACTGCACTGATTTTACCTATCAAATCTTAGGTTAGTACAAGTATGTGGTTCTAGGATATAGCATTATCACACTAGAGGCCTGATGCACGAAATTCGTGCTCAGGGCTTGGACCTCGCAGCCCCACCTTGATCTGGAAGGTCATCAGGCTGTCTGGTCTAATTAGCATATTATGCTTTTATTATTATAGATACCAGCAACTTTAGCTTTTACCACACCCCTCTTCTACCCTCAAAAAAGATTAAAGGGAGGAAAATTAGGTAATAAGAATTATTTTTAAATGCTAATGTGTAACAAACAGGGGTTCAACTTCTTTTCATTCCACTTTATTTCTTTTCAGTTTTATTGAGGTATAACAAAATTGTAATTTATTTAAAGTGTACATAGGGATGATTTGATATACATATACACTGTGAAAGAGTTTTTCTGCCCATCTAGTTAACACAACTCATCTTTTTATATAAAAAAAATTTAAGTTCTGTCTTAGCAATTTCAATTATACAACACATTGTTATTAATATTGTCACCATGTTATACATTAGATACACAGGTATTGAATTTATCATTAAAATTATCTAAAATTAAGAACTAAGCAAATAAAAGGCTTGACAACATATAAGTTTTCTAAATTAAGCTTGATGTTGTTGCCAACATAAGCCCTAAAGCAGCAGTTCTGCAAGTGTTGTCCAGGAACCATTGAGGGACTCCCAGATCATTTCACAAAATCAAAACTATTTTCATAATAAAACTGAGATGACTGCTTTTCTCCCCATTCTACCATAAGAACACTGTGTTTTCTCAGAGTGCACAGATTTTTGTTCACAAAAGACTAAATGCAGATATGAAATTCTAGGTGTCTTCTATTAAGTCAGGCATTCAAAATATGTTCAATGTCTATTTTTTGTTTTAGACATTATCTTTCATAAAACATATGAAAGATATATATTGCTCAGTGGTTGGGCATCATCGGTGCATTGAAAGTTGCTGATTTGATTTTCAGTCAGGGCACAGGCCCAGGACTGTGGGCTCAATTCCCAGTAGGGGACGTCCAGGAGGTATCTGATCAATGATTCTCTCTCATCACTGATATTTCTTTCTCTTTCTCCCTCTCCCTCTCCACGGATATTTCTTCTCCCTCCCCCCAAACCCCTCCAAATAAATAAAAGGCCCTGGCCGAAACCAGTTTGGCTCAGTGGATAGAGCGTCAGCCTGTGAACTGAAAGGTTCCAGGTTCGATTCCAGTCAAGGGCATGTACCTTAGTTGTGGGCACATCTCAAGTAGGGGGCGTGCAGGAGGGCAGCTGATTAATGTCTCTCTCTTATTGATGTTTCTATCCCTCTCCCTCTCTGTAAAAAAAAAACAATAAAATATATTAAAAAAATTCAAAATTGTTCTTTGTTTAAAAAAATAAAAAATAAAATAAAAGGCCCTGACCAGTGTGGCGAAATGGTTAGAAAATCAGCCATACATTGAAGGTTCGATCCTTCCCTATGGCCAAGGCAACCAATCTCTCCTACTCTTCTACTCTCTAAAATCAATAGAAAGTAAATACCCTGAGGTGAGGATTAACAAACATAAAAATGTTTAAAATATATATTACATGTTACATATATAATGGGTTTACAATTGATTTTAAATGAATTAAGTATGTTTCAAATTTATCAGATTTGATTTTTAACATGGTAAATACTGATAATAGAGCTCAAATAAACAAAAACTCTCAATATTCATTAATGTGAAGACATTTTGAGACTAAAAGTTTAAAAATGGCTACTTTAAAACACAAGACTAGCACTGAACAGTTACTGAGCCACTATCTGCTTTCTTTCAATTCAAAATCTTTTAATATTCTTACATGAGTGATTTTTCTCTACTTAAAAAAAGCATCTATCTCCCTACTCACGTCAAAACACATATTTCTCTAAGTTAAATTATAGAAATAAAAGTCAATCCTGTAATTACTTTATGAATTGCTAATAAAGAGTAGTTCATAAAATAACAATATCAAAGATGACACTCACTGTAACAAAGAATTTCATGGAGACCTGAGAGTTCTCTAATAAATTTCTTTTTAAAAAAAATTAAGAATATCTTTAAGCAAGATTGGTTACAGAGAACAGATCTTAAGAACTTCAAACTTAAAAGCTACAAAATATGCAAAGGATTATTTAACTGATAACTTGGAACATAATGCAATCCTCTAAGATTGAATTTAAAATGTTTCCCAACAAATCAAAATTGGTGAAGGATACTGGAAGGGGAAGATTTCAATTAGTATAATTTCTTTAAAATAGGAATTAAAAACTTTTCTAAGTGAAGTCCAGAGGCTTCTTTTTATAAAAAAACAAATAAACCATAAATATGCACAGCTTATCTAAATAGTCTACATAATATCTGTAAGTCCTATCATGATTTATATTATGAAGGAGGCATTCGACAAGCTTTTCCTAAATTTTCACTATGGGTTAGGTAGGCTCTGTGTTAGACATAATTGATGTTTACCATAGAACTTAGAAAGAAAACACATGTGAATCTTAATCTAATACTAAAAAAATAAGATAATTTCAACTTGACTTTCAATAGTTTACTTAATATGTCACTATACAACCAAATGTCTATATAGTAATCTAAATAATATTATTGATTTTCAAAGAGAGAATTAAAACTTGAAAACCTCAAAGATGAAAAATGACATATTTTTTAGAGGTTAAAATAATGTTCATCTGTTCATTTATTCTTTCATAATTAAAATATTAAATGAAAGGTGATTTTATGTATTCATTAGTCAAAAACTTCCATTGGAAGTGATTTTAAGACAAAGTCAATTTTTAAGAAACCTTAAGAAATGTTCAAAAGCCCTCTTCTCAGGTAACATTAAATTTACGGTTTCTAACTGATGTATCATAAAAGACCTCTACTTGGAGATTAATTATATATCAACACTAAAATCTACAGCAAGGGGAAAACTTGATCCTGAAAACACATAACATTAAATCTAGTCTGGTAATGATCTTCAGTTTCCACTCCTATAATGAAATTCCCTGACATCCTTTATGATTTGGGTCTTTCAAGATTATATAATGTCCATTATTTATCCTTTCTGGTTTTACTGTTAATCCATTTATTGAAAACCAAAATAATAAGAATTTGTTTTCTTAAAAATAAGTATTTTTTTAAAAAACCAAACAATGTTTACAAGGGCCTGCCTTCTGTCCTAACAGCAAGTGCCCAAATCTGAATTGTCAATAATAAATAGAACTTCAGAGGTGTTATTTTGTAAATAAAGCCGTTTTACACACACACACAGCTATTCATTCTAAAATCCTGTGTATGTCTCACTGAAAATAATCCATCACAAGCGATTTGATAACACCTGTGACAGTTTATCAAGCTCTTGATCCTACCTTAATACCACTCTTCTATATTGCGTTCTGTGATACTAGGATTGGAATAATGCAAACTACATCTATTTAGCCAGCTAGCCTCCTGTTAGATTCTGCTAATAGTAGGCATTAGAGAAAGACTAAAAGGGAGGACAAAGGAGAAACTTAGTAGCCATAGTTCCAAGTTCCAGTTTTCTGCTATATGCTCCAAACCTAAATTAGCTTCATCACAATACTGAAAGAAAGGTACTATCACCAGCTCTGCAAGTCTCTTCCTTCTAAGCTATTCAGTTTTAATAACCCCAACCTTTTCCTACTGCTCCTCAACACAGAGATAATCACTATATATGTATTCGATGTCCCTTTTTGTTTTATTCAGTCAATACCTGCAATATCTGCTTAACCAATACTATGTATAGAATTGTTATTAAATTGTGCTAAACATAATAAGCATGATCTCTATTTTTCCAACTAGACCCTGATTAGCACAATATTTAAAACTATTCTACATTTATTTTTAGAAAATTATCATTGCTGTCTCAATTTACTATAAAAATGTACTATCCACACTGCTTCAACTAAAGACCCTTCATAGGGTCTTTGAATGCCAATAAAGATATGATGATCACCCAGATAATCAAGACAAAACTCTGTTGGATTCAACTTTACACTTCTATAGCTTTCTTTCTTTTCTATATTTTCCACATAGCTATCTGATACGTTTTAAGCTGCAAATATGATGTTACTTCACCAGTTTTATCCTTCAATAGGTCTCCACTGCCTTTATATAAAATTCACATTCCTTGGCAAGATACATAACTCTCTATGATTGACATCCACTCATCTCTGTAACCTGAACTGTTTCCACTGTGCCGTATTTTCAAAACCCTATAGTTATCCAAACATGCAACACTATTTCACACTTCTCATATAGGTGCTGTTCCTTTGCATATTACACAAATTCCGGAACTCTTAACTGGCTAAATTACGTTCAATCTATTGGTAGTATTACATACCCTTTAATACCCTCCTCATCAATCTGGGAGTCCATCCACATCTTGAGGACTACCAAAGCAACGTTAACATGCACTGTTTTGTTTATTTTTCGGTATCTACCACAGACCTGAAAGTTCCTTTTAACGTGAGCCACCTTTTCCTAGTTCTACATAACTATAGGCTAGCATATGGTATTCAAGTTAAAACCTTATTAAATTTTTACTGAATAGCTCCACCAGTGTTGCAGGATGGATTCCCTGTGTGGGGCATGCAGGAGGCAGCCAATCAATGATTCTCTCTCATCATTGATGTTTCTATCTTTCTCACCCTCTCCCTTCCTCTCTGAAATCAATAAATTTTAATAAATGTATTAAAATTTTGAGAAAAGGAACCTTTATGTCACTGGTGTCTAAAAGAGTGTATAACTACAGTAACAGTAGATCCTCAATACATACATAAGAAGTTTATATATTATGGAAAAGAGCAGCTCAAGTTAAACTATAGAAGTTTCACAATCTGAGGTTCTTTACATCTCAATGGTAAAATTTTGCTCTATAAAGGAATACTGACAAATAATATTATGGAGTTCTTAGACTATCCTCAACTCTAATAAGGTTATCTCAGTAACCTTAAACATTAAGAAAAAGGTAACTTAGATGAAAAAAAAAAATTTTTTTTTTGCCGACATTGGACTTAAGACTTGGTGTAAGGGATTTTGGGTTTTGCAATGAATTAAACAAACAAAAACAAAATTGGGTGTGTTTATATACTTACTGCATCTGAAGTTTTGCTTGGATTATTGCTTGGATTAGAAGAATGTGAATTTGAACTATGAAGACTACTGTGGTTGTGTGAATTTTCTTGTGGAGAGTAACTGGTCCCTTAAAAAAAGAAAAGTATAAGTTTTACTTCATATTTAATTTAAACTGGCTTCCATCATGTTATATATCTTAATATATATTACTGTAGTAGTATATCCCTAAATAACTTTACATAAGATTAGGAATACATACACATTCATGCTCTTTATTAATACATAAAGTATTTGTAAGCCTACTAAAAATGTGAGTTAATCAGTACACATACTACATGGCTAACAAGGAACAGTCTATATAATAAAAAAAGCCCAGTGACCCTTATGGCGGAACAACCAGAATGACCGGTCACTATGATGCACACTGACCACAGGGAGCAGATGCACAATGCAGAAGCTGACCCCTGGTTTTCAGTGTGTTCCCACAGAGGTGGTGGTGGTGGAAGCCTCTCTCATCTCTGCAGTAGTGTTAAGGAGCGAGCAGGTGGGAGGTTAGGAGCAAGGGGACTTGGCTTGTGAGAGGTAACTAATACTGCCAGGCTGAAGGACGCCCCCCTCTTCCCCTTACACACATCCCTGCACAAATTTTGTGCATCATGATTCTAGTGTTATTATAATTAGATGAGCAAAACCACATCCATATCATTTCTAACTTCTGGCTTTTTTAAAAATAAAACTTTTATTAGGGAATGACAGAAACACAACATATATAGAGGAAAAGAGGTACAAAAATGCAACAATACAGACCTGAAAATCACAACTACCCAATATGTTTTTGCAATTATTTCTCAGTTTGTTAAATAGCTTCACCAATTTTCCAAGTAAAACAGTATCAAGTTTTTAAAAAGTTAAGTCTCTTGGAAGGTGCTTGCTTTTAAGATGATAAAGTTTTCTAATAACGGGATCAACTCTACCTAAAAAAAGTTTAAATGTAACCCCTAAGTTTTATGATTAACCTACACACCACAGAGATCATCACAGATAATAAGATTTCCTTGTCTTAAAGAAAGGTAAGGTATAAAAATCCAGACTTGCAAAAACATTGACTAATGACACAAAAAAGTTTAACTGTTAGTATTTCAATTCATTCACATCAAGTTAAAAATAATTCAACTATTTGAACAAAACCTGGAAGAGGAAAAAACAATTTAAATGGTCCAGAAATTAGTTAGCAGTAGGAACCAGTTATTATGAGTAGAAATGAGTAAGAGCACATTTAACTATTTCACAATCAACAGAAAAAACTAATAAGATTTAAAAGAGTGAACTGGGACAGACAGAAGATGACTATAAGGCTTTAGATATTAAAATAGAAATAGTCAGAGATCTATGTACAATGGAGAATTCTGAAGTGGAGCTGGAAGTCTCTTCCATTAGAAGTGAAAAGTAGGGAACTCTTAACTTTGCCTTGCCTATAAGCAAGCATTGGGCACTCAGACTGTATTAAGAGTATGACAAGAGAAAAAGCAATAGACAACATTTAACCTTGGATAGGGGCCAGTTTAAAGCAGATCCAAAAACCCAATAAAGCCAGCAATATAACAAAATACAAAAGAGGGGCCCTAACCAGTTTGACTCTGGATAAAAAGTTAGCCTGCGGAGGAGGGGGTCTCAGGTTCAGTTCTCGTCAAGAGCACATGCCCAGGGTTGAGGGCTAGAACTCCAGTAGGGGGCATGCAGGAGGCAGCTAATCAATGATTCTCTCTCATCGTTGATGTTTCTAACTCTCTCCCTTCCTTCTCTGAAATCAATAAAAATGTATTAAGAAAGATACAAAAGAGGGTTACCTGGGTACTGAACACAATTTAGGTGGTATAAAAAGCAAATTCCCCAACAAGCCTGCATCTTAAGAGGGCTGATGATTTCTTCACCTACTTGTTTTAAATTTTATCTTGCTGAACAATATGTATTTATGTAAAACTAAACCATTGGTTGGCAAAATGCGGCTCAGAAGTCGCAGTTTGCTGCTCTGTTGACTAATGAGTTTGCTGACAACTGGGACAGGGGCTTAATTACAAGGAACAACAGCAGCTTGTGATTACAGTACTGAAATCCAGGGTCTAGGTCAGTGGTCAGCAAACTCATTAGTTCACAGAGCAGCAAACCGTGGCTCACGAGCTGCAGTTTGCTGACCACTGCACTAAACTATTAACAAAGGAGACTATAAATTTTTCAATAAAGATTGTGTGAATGAACAAAATCAAGAAGAAATTGGTTAAAAATAAGGTTAGAAAGCAGAAAAGTTAACATAGCAGTTAAGACTGTTATCCTTATAAAGCTTGTCCCTGACTGTCAAGAGGGAACCTAGATTTCAGGAGCATTCCTACAACAATAAATGTAAGAGCTGCTCACTGTGCCAATGATTTATGCTGCACACCTACTTTTCCAACCGAGAATCCAGACTTTTGTATGTGCTAGGCAGAGGTGCCTATATAATAAGTCAAGTCCGATGAAAGCCCTGGGCATTAAATTTCTAATAAGCTTCCCTGGTACACAACATTTTGCAAGTGTCACAATTCACAGCTGGAGGAATGAAGCCTGTCCTGTGTAACTCTACTGGAGAAGATTCTTGGAAGCTTGTATCTGGTTCCCTCCAGATTTTGCCTCACATACCCTTTTCCCTTTAATTATGTTCTGCATCCTTTTATGATACTAAATCATAGGTATGATAATGATAATATACTGGGGTCTGTGAGTCCATTTACACAATCACTGAACCTGGGTGCAGTCAGAGGACCCTAACACACTCAGTTACAAAGAAAAAATAATACTAGAAGTTTTAAAGAAAATTATGCAGAACTATGCAGAAATTTTTACTGTGTGTGTGATGTAACTCACAAAAATTTTAAAAAATCAGGTTTATAGTTAAATATAAAAGAAACAGAACTAGTAATATAGACTACTAGAATATTATACAAGTACACTTAGAATTGAAGTTGTCATAAAAATTTCCATAAATATATCAGCAATAATGGGGGCCGGGGAGAGGGAGAGAGGAAAGATCAATTTTATTGAGTGAAATGAACCCCAAAGTTATCCATTAAGAAGCCTGGGTTAGATGCCCTGACATTTATTTGCATATATTCTTGAATAAAGCATTCTATAAAATAAAGTACCACATTACATGGCGGACCTGTCTTGTATCTCATTCCAGGGCCAGACTGAAAATACAACTAAATTGGAGAATATTCACCTGAATTACCAACTGAAGGTCAACTGAGGAGGAGACGTATATGCCCCAAAACAATCCAATTAAAAATGGGCAAAGAGCCGAAACCTTTTTGGCTCAGTGGATAGAGCATTGGCCTGCAAACTGAAGAGTCCCAGGTTCGATTCCGGTCAAGGGCATGTATCTTGGTTATGGGCACATCCCCAGTAGGGGGTGTGCAAGAGGCAGCTAGCTGATCGATCTTTCTCTCTCATCGATATTTCTAACTCTCTATCCCTTTCCCTTCCTCTCTGTAAAAAATCAATAAAATATATTTTAAAAAATGGGCAAAGAACTTGATTGAATAGACAGTTCTCCAAAGAGAATAGATATATGAAAAGATGCTCAATGTCACTAATCATCAGATAAATCCAAATCAAACCATGAGATACCTCCTTACACCTATCAGAATGGCTTTCATCACTAAATCAACTAACGGGAAGCGTTGTCCAAGATGTGGAGAGAGGGAATGAATCCTCAGATACTTTTGTTGGGAATGCAGATTAGTATAGCCATTATGAATAGCAATTATATTTCTGGAAATATATTTTAAAAAACCCTCAAAACACTAATTTTATGGAATGAATATGGGCACTACTATGTTTACAGCAGTGTTATTTATAATTACTAAGATTTAAAAGCAGCAAAGTGCCCATGAATAGATGAGTGTTTTAAAAAAATGTAGTACATTTACACAAGAGAATACTATGCAGCTGTAAAAAACAAGGACCTCTTACCCTTTGAGACAGCATGGATGGACCTAGAGAACATAATGCTAAGTGAAATAAGCTAGTCAGAGAAATACAAGTACCATATGATTTCACTTATATGTGGAATTCAATGAACAAAGTATACTAACAAAATAGAAACAGACTCATTGACATGGAGAACAGATTGTCAGCTGTAAGAGAGGAGGGGGTTTGCACTAGGTCAGCAGTAGGCAAACTGCAGCTCATGAGGCTCGGTTTGCCGCTCTGTTGACTAATGAGTTTGCCCACCCGTTACATACTACCCTTTACCTCTTTGCACACAATATGCCACAACTGCCTAATCCTCACAGCTTCCAACTACACGGTAACATTTAGTCTAGTACAGTGGTCGGCAAACTCATTGGTTAACAGAGTGGCAAACCGTGGCTCGCAAGCCTCGGTTTGGCAACTGTGCACTAGGTGATAAAAGTTGATGGCATTAAGCAAAGAAAACAAAACAAAAAACACCTCACAGACACAACAGTGGTGATGATCAGAGGGAAAGGTGGATGGGTAGAGGTAGAAGCTGGTATGGGGAGAAGGGAGTAAATAGCAATGGAAAGAGTCTTGATGGGGTGGTGAACACACAATATAATATATAGATGATGTAGTATAAAATTATACACCTGAAACATATAATTTTAGTAACCAGTCATTCCAATAAATTAAAAAAAAAAAAATCGAAGGATCTCTACCACCCAAAACCACTCTTCAAACTAATAAAAGTAGTGAACAATTATGGCTGAATAAGGTTCAGCAGGGATCTCAAACTCCACTATATTAAAAAATAGAGATTTCAGGGAGGAAACCAAAATGGTGGCATAGGTGAACACCTAAACTGCTGCCTTGCACACCAATTTCAAAACTACAGCTAAAAGACAGGATGGACATCATCCAGAACACGAGAAAAGCTGGCTGAGTGGAAATTCTACAACTAGAAGGAAAGAGAGGGGCTCACAGACACTCAGAGGAGCTGCAAAAAGCTGAGTTATGGAGACACACATGTGGAGAGGATGGGCGGCGGAGTGCCTGGCGGGCTTCCTCTAGCGGGAGAAACTCCCAACTGCACTGAATCCCAGTTCTGGGCAAGAATCAATTGGGGGCGAGTCTGGACTGTTGAGAAAAGGAAGGAGTGCAGAAAAACTTAGGGGAGCCGTGAAAGGCAGAGGTGTGGAGGAGCACGTATAATAATGCATGCAGAGAGGAATGACTGCTGATTGTGCCGCTGGCTTTCTTTAGTGGGAGGATGACAAAACCTGCCAACTGAGCTGAACTCCAGTTTCGACTGTACTGAACCCCAGTTTTGGGCGAGACCCTGGGGACCCAGACTTATATGGGTCCCCGAAGTGCACAGAAACTCAAGGGAGCCGAAAAAGGCAGAGGGTTGGAGGCATGCATGCTAATGTGTTCAGAGAGGGCTGCAGCAATTACCAAGGGACACAGACTCAGGGGCCTCATAGGGCAGGGCTGATGGGAAGCCAGGATTCTGCTCAGCCCTGAGACTCTGCCTCATCCAAGATAAGCACAGAGGCTTTTGCAATTTTGAAAGTCTTGTCTCATAAGGCTGACTCTAGCACAGAAGTTCTCCTGGTGTAGACACAGCTAATCCTCACAGCCAATTGGCCTGGAGGTCAATTCCCCTTAGTGATATCAACAACAATCAAGACTTAACTACAGTCCACAAAGGGGTGGACCAAGAGTGTTCACTTCAGGTTACTGGGGAGGTGGAGCTAATGAGCCCTTTAGGACAACTAGCACACAAAGTTACTCTACCAACTTAGGGAAGCAGCGAAAATGTGGAGACAAAGGAACAGATCACAAACAAAAGAAATGGAGGAAAACAAACGATTGGATATAGAGTGCAAAACCACAGTTATAAAGTTTTTCAAGAATTTCCTAGAAAAGATCGATAAATTTAACAAGACCCTCAAGGATATGAAAAAGGACCAAATGGAAATTAAACATACACTGACTGAAATAAAAAATATTATACAGACACCTAAAAGCAGACTAGCAGAACTCAAGAATCAAGTCAAAGATTTTAAATACAAAGAAGCAGAAAACATTCAACTGGAAAAACAAAAAGAAAAAAGATTCCAAAAATTGGAAGATAGTGTAAAGAGCCTCTGGGACAACTTCAAGCATACCAATATCAGAATTGTGGGGGTGCCAGAAGAAGAGAGAGACCAATATACTGAAAACCTATTTGAAGAAATCATGACTGAAAATTTTCCCCACATGGTGAAAGAAATAGACTTACAAGTCCAGGAAGCGCACAGAACATCAAACAAGAGGAATCCAAAGAGGATCACACCAAGACATATCATAATTAAAATACCAAGAGCAAAAGACAAAGAGAGAATATTAAAAGCAGCAAGAGAAAAAAAGTTAATTACCTACAAGGGAGCACCAATACAATTGTCAGCTGATTTCTCAACAGAAACTATGCAGGCCAGATAGGAGTGGCAAGAAATATTCAAAGTGATGAGTAGCAAGAACCTACAACCAATATTATTCTACCCAGCAAAGCTATCATTTAGAATTAAACGTCAGATAGAGAGCTTCACAGATAAAAACAAACAAACAAACAAAAACTAAAGGAGTTCATCAATACCAAACCAGTATTATATGAAATGCTGAAAGGCACTCTTTAAGAAGAGGAAGAAGAAGAAAAAGGTAAAGATAAAAGTTATGAACAACAAATACATGCTATCAACAAGTGAATCTAAAAATCAAGTGAGTTAAAAATATAATGAATAGAATAAACTGGCAAATATAATAGAATCAGGAGCATATAAAGGGAGTGGACTGACAATTCTCAGGGGGGAAAGCGGAAGGGGATGCGGGAAGAGACTAGACAAAAATCGTACACCTATAGATCATGACAATGGGGGAGGAAAAGGTAAGGACAGAGGGTGGGGTGGGAACCGAGTGGAGGGGAGCTACAGAGGGAAAAAGACAAACAATTGTAATAATCTGAACATTAGAGATTTATTAAATTTAAAAAAATATAATAGCACACCCTGCACCACACACACACACACACACACAAAATACAGATTTCAAAGTTAAATCTCAAGAGATTTTAATTCATAGTAAATGGGATAGGATTCCAAAAACTGAGTTTTTAATAAGCACTCTCAAGATGGTTTGGTGTGGTATCTTAGCCACGCTTTATGCTAAGTAATGCATTGCTTTCCATTATCTTCGGTCCTCCTCTCATCTTTCCAAAACCACAGACCACATTTAAAATAAGGGGATTTCACAAGAAATCCATATGCCATAACATGTTTTCCTGAACAATTTTGAATTCTGCAAAATTACACACTAAAAATAATGCCTATGGGAAAAATGGTAGTAGCAAATCACTCAAAATTATGCAAATGTACTGTAACCAGAACATTAAACAAAAACTTGAGCAGCAGTATTGGTGGGTTTAGCTCAGCAATTAAGAGCATCAGCCCGAACACTGAAAGGTCAAGGGTTAGATTCCCGGTCAAGGGCAGGTATCTAGGTTGCAGGTTAGATCCCTGGTCCCAATCCGGAGGTTGTGCAAGAAGCACACCAACCATTTGTCATTCTCTTTCCTCCTTCCCTCTCCCTTCCTCTCAACTCAAAAAGTCAATGGGAAAAAAATCCTTCTTGAGTGAGGATTAAAAAAATTATTTTTCTTAGGCACTTTGCCTATGCAGCAGCTGGTTGAAGCTTTTTCCTTTCTATTTGAAGGTTTAACCCTAATTCCTGCTATTATGATCCTCTAAGGAAAAAAGAAATCACATATAAACCAACACAACTTCAGTTTATTTTGATACCATTCTCCAATTTACCAATTGTATCTAAGCTAATGGTGGTAAAAACAAAATGTTGTGGTAATCAGACTATGTCTCTTGAAATGGATGGATGGGTAAAATGATGCATTAACAACAAGTGTGTACCTGATAGACCCTTATAACTAAATTAATCCAGTTCTGTGCTGTCCCAATGATAGTCACTAGGCACATATAGCTATGGAATACTTGAAATACAGCTACTCTAAGTTGAGATTTGCTTTATGTGCAAAATACAAACTATATCCAAAAACTCAGTACAAAAAGAACTAAAAGAGCACATTAATTTTTTATACTGGTTATATAAACTATTTTTTATATAATGGGTTAAGTAGCATATATTATTAAAATTAATTCCATATGTTGGTTACTAGGAAATTTAAAACTGCATATATAGCGCAGTGAAGAGCACTACTCTAGATGAAGTGTCCACTGACAATTAGTGAAAGAGTGCTAGGGAGCTCTAGCCAGTTTGGCTCAATGGAAAGAACACTGGCCTGGGGACTGAAGGGACCCAGGTCAAGGGCATGTACCTCAGTTGCAGGTTTGACTTTAGCCCTGGTTCAGGGAGGAAGGGGGTGCAAAGGCAACGAATCGATGTATCTCTCTCATATTGATGTTTCTCTCTCTCCCCTTTCCATTCTCTCTTAAAAAAAGCAAAAAAGAAAAATATCCTCAGATGAAGATTAAAAAAAAAAAAAGGGGGGGGGGGCTAAGGGTTCCTACTATGCATAGGACATTTCTCAAAGAACTGTACCCTGTCTGAAATATCAGCTCATAACTGAGCTGAGGCTAGGACCTAATTCTACTGAATACAATATGCTAAATTTTCTAGGAATTTAACTATTGTGCAAATTGTAGTGTAGAATACTTAGTTTCTGTTTCAAACTTTTACTAAGATGTTCACCACTTGGAACAATCTCATTACCAACAATACATCTGCACTTGTATCTATTACAAATGATATCAAGGGAAATCCTTTGTTAACAGCTAGTATCAAAAATTTTCATACTAACAGAGGTAAATGAGAGATGCAGCAGCTTTCACTGGATTTCATTAATAAAGCTTGTTTTAAAACCGGTGCTGCTATCCTGTTTATCCCAAATAAATATGCTAAATATTTATAGTGATAAGAACATATTTGAGAAATGTACATTATTACATCATTTCCTTTGGAGCCACCCATATAATTCCTACTCTTACATGTGTGTAGCATATATTGGTTATCTATAGCAGTCTAGCCCACAGGCTGTATAAAGCCAGAAAAGTCATTTGGTCTGGCCCTGCCAATGCATAGGAGTTAATTAAATGTTTGACCAAATATAGCAGGCTAAATTTGTTATAAATTGATGTTATAAATATCCAAATGTCCCTAGGCAAAAACAAAAACAAAATGTTCCCGACTACAGATCTACAGGCTAGAAATGGAGATTTTACAAAAATACTTAAGGGAAAGTGCACATGCAGAAGAATGAAGTTGAGTTGGATCCCCTTTCTTCACATCATATACAATACTAAGTCAAAATGAATCATAGACCTAAATGTAAGAGGTAAAACCAAAAAAATGCAGGCATAAATTATCACCAAAAGTACAAGCAAAAGAAAGAAAAATTTGATAAAGTTTGTCAAAATTTAACTTCTGTGTTCCAAAGGACACCATCAAGATAATCCACAAAATGGGAAAATATATATGCAGGATATATGTAAAGAACTTTTACCTAGTTCCACTAGTAAGAATTCTTACAACTCAATAAAAGAAATCAATAAAACAATTTCTCCAAAGAAGACATACAAGTGGCCAAAAAGACATGAAAAGATGCTCAACACATTAACCATTAGGGAAATACAAATCAAATCTGAAATGAGATAACATTTCATACTCATTAGGATAGCTATAGTAAAAAAGACAGACTATATAATAAACTGTCCATGAGAACACAGAAAATTAGAATTCTCATACAACTTGCTGTCAATGTAAAATACTCAGCTGCTTTGAAGCAAAAACAGTTTGACAGTTCCTGAAAAGGTTAAACACAACCTATCATGTAACCCAGCAATTCTACCCTAGATAATACATGTCTAAGAGAAATGAAAACATTGGATATTATGTTCAACAGTGAAATCTATATATATAACAATGTCAGCAACCGTAATGCCCCGTTGCTATGAAGCCCACTGTGACCAGCGAACTGACCTGATTAGGTACATATGTCTCCTTTTATCCCGATTGACCCAAGAGTTCTCTGTGTGGTTAGCTGAGGGTGATCCCTGGCCAGCATTGCAGCTTTAGTTATTTCTCTGCTCAAATCTGCTCTTTTCCCATTCTTCCCAGTTACTGTTCACAAAAGTATCCTTTAATAACTACTGCCCACTACCAGACTCTTCCACCTTAATTAATGGTGGGGCCAGCCCTGCCCCTGATCCTAATAGGGGACAGGGCCAGCCGGCCAACTTCCTGCAGCCCCTCTCACCCGCCACACCAATAGGGAGCAGGGCTGGCCGCCCAAAGTCCTACAGCTCCTCCTGATGGGCCTCATTACCCTAATCAGCCTCAGTCTCTCCCCCCAGCCGGCCCCGCCCCTGATAAGCCCCATGGGGTAGGCTACTAACAAAGCATTAAAAACTAACTGTAGCAACAATTACAACCATTTTTAGATGAAGTTGCATGCCAAACCCAAAAAACAATTTGCAGAAAGATTAAACATTGCTCAGCAAACAATTTCCAGTCATTTACAAGTAACAGGAAAGATCTTAAAGGAAAACGGGTGCCACATCAACAGAAGGAAAGACAAATGTAAAACTGAAAAGTCATCAGTAAAATGTGCTTCAGTGGCACAAAAGAAAGTCCTTTTTGCATCGAATTGTGACTGGTGATGAAAAGTGGATTTATTGTGAGAATCCACAATGCACAAAATCATGGGTTGATCCAGGTCAATCATCAACATCGACTGCAAGGCCAAATCACTTAGGAAAGAAGACAATGCTCTGTGATGGGATCAGGAAGGTAAAAGGGTTAGTACTGATCGCTGCCGACAACAAATAATCAATTTGAACCATGCTTTGATTGCGGAACTACCAGAATGTTCCAGAGGACACAGCAAAAGTAAGAGAATGTTGCAGGAGACGACACAGCAAAGTAATTTTGTTTCATGATGACGTACCATCACACACTTCAAAACCAGTTAAAGACATGATAAAAGATCTTGCCTGGGAAGTATTAACCCATCCCCTATATCAGTGGTCAGCAAACTGCGGCTGTGTTGACTAATGAGTTTGCTGACCACTGCCCTATATTCACCAGACTTTGCTCCTTTAGATTACCACTTGTTTCGATCGATGGCACATGCTTTCTGAGCAGCAATTCAAAACATATGAAGAAGTGGAAAATTGGGGTCTCTGAATGGTTTGCCTCAAAACAAGAAAGTTCTATTGGAACGGTATCCACAAATTTACCTGAAAGATGGGGAAATGTACATCTAGTGGTGGACATTACCTTGAATAAAGCACTCCTGATGTTTCTCTTGAAATTATCATATTTTGATTACAAAACCCACTATTATTAACCAGTACACCTACTATACAGTACATTATTCCACTTTGCTATAAATTTTAGATTCTTTATTGTCACTGCTTTTTCAACACTCAATAATCTTTTAAAAAGTGCTTTTATTGTTTTTAGAGACAGAGGGAAGAAGAGGGAGAGAGAGAAAAAAAATCAATGTGGTAGAGAAACACTGATCAATTGCCTCCCCTACATACCACAGACCTAACCTGTAACTTGAGGATGAGCCTCGACCTTGAATCGAATCTGCAACCTTTCAGTGCAGGACACATTCAACCAATTGAGCCACACTGGCCAGGAAAGCACTCAATAACTTTTATGTGTAAAAAAAGATTAGCAGCAAAATGTACCTCTGTGAAAATATGCTCAAGAGTTTGGTAGGTTAAAAATAAATTGCCATAATATACTGAGTAAACAGTATATTTGTTCCATTAAATAGCATGACCAAATATGAAAGTATAGGTTATCCAGAAGAGTTATTTATATTCTTTTCTGAGCACAATGTAAAGGAAATCTGGTACATTCACTATCATGCCACATTAGATACAAATACTAAAACATTAAATTAGCATCCAGTAAAATGCCCTTACTTAAAAAAAAATTCAGGTATTTATGTAATGACTTACAGAAGTATGTGATTGGAGGACTGTTCATGAAGATTAAATTCTGGCAAGAGTAATCTTACATAATAAAAGCCTAAATGCAAATCGACCGAATGGTGGAACAACTTGCAGAACGACTGGTTGCTATTACACGTACTGACCACCAGGAGGAAAATGCTCAACACAGGAGCTGCCCCCAGCCCGAAAGCCTCAGGCCAGCAAAGGTGGGTTTCAGTGGGGCCCCACCGATGACTCTCCACAGGGCCTCACAGATTGGCCCTGATCACTGGCCAAGCCTAGAGACCCTACCTATATATGAATTTTGTGCACCAGACCTCTAGTAGTTTATAATGTAGTTTGACGATTGCCAACAGCAAGGGAAGATTTTCCTGCTTAAAAAGTTAAGCAGCTAGTCTACCGTATAATCCACCAATCATACTCAGGTATTTGTAACAGAGAAATTAAATTATTTCATACACATATGTGTACATGAATTTACAGCTAAAATGGTAATAGCCAAAAACTGGAAATAATCCAAATGTCTCTCAACTGTGAATGGTTAAACAAACTGAGATATATCATACCATAGAGCACCCCTCAACAATAAAGTAGAAATGCATTATTAATACATATTTCCTTTGTTTCTCAGGAGAATTATGCCTAAAGAAAAAAAAATCTCAAAAAGTTACATACTGTTACATTTGTAACTCTATATAATATTGTTGAAATGACAAAATTAGAGAGACTGAAAACAGATTAGTGGTTGCTAGAGAGGAATGGAATGAGGTGGCTGTGGCTATAAAAGAGAAGCACAAGACATTGTGAAGAACTGTTCTGTAACTTGACAGTGGCAGTCATGATTTATCTACTCATGACAAAATCGCATAGAACTGAATCCACACACACATAAGGGCATGTAAATTTGGTGAAATCTGTGTAGGACAAGTGGATTGTATCAATATTGATTTACTGGATGTATAATATACTATTACTAAAGGCCTGGTGCCCAAAATTCCTAGGCTTGGCGGATGATCAGGGATGATTTAGGGCCTTATAGTTGCCGGCCAGAGCCTCCCTTTGTTCTGCGCCTCCCCTTGGTGGTCAGCGTATGTCAGAGTGAGCAATTAACCTCCCAGTCTCCTGGTCAAACTCCTGAAGGGACACTTTGCATATTAGGCTTTTATATATGGAGAGAAGATTATGCAAGATGTTACCACTGTGACAAACTGAGCGAAGGATATACTGGATCTTTTTGTACGTTTTTTACAGTTGCAAGCAAATCTACAATTATCTCAAAATAAAAAGGGTTTTAAGAAGTAAACCAGGTGCCCTAGCTGGTTTGGCTCAGAGAATAGAAGGTCAGCCTGTGGACTGAAGTGTCCCAGGCTCGATTCTGGTTAAGGGCAACTGCTGGGTTGTGGGCTCAATCTCCACTAGGGGATATTCAGGAGGCAGTCGATCAATGATTCCCTCATATTGGTGTTTCTATCTATCTTCACTCTCCCTTCCTCTCTGAAATCAATCTACACTAATAAAAAAGAAACATGCAAATTGACCATATACCCACTACGCCCACCAGCCATACTCACCAGCCAATCAGAAGCAAATATGCAAATTAACCCAACCAAGATGGCTGTGGCCACGGAAAGAGCAGGAGGCTTGCATTTCCCCGGCAATGAAGGAAGCCAAACTTCCCGCCCTGGCCAGCCCTGGCTTCTGCTCAAGGTCACAAAGTTCCAATCATAGAAGATAAATAAAATGCAACAAAAATGGCGGCAGCCACGGAGCTGGCAAGAGCAGGAGGCTTAGGTTGTCCTCAGCAATGGAAGGCGCCAAGCTGAAGGCTAAAAGTTTCAATTATATAAGATAAATAAATCTGATACCAGGGCCTCTGCTTGGGTCGCCAAGGAGCGTAGCCGGCCTGCAAACCACCACAGGCTCCTCACCCAGGCTGCTCCATGCCCCAAGGGAAACCCCATCCTGATCCAGGACACCAACCTTCAGGGCAAAGGCCCCCACCTATGCACCAGGGGTCTATCCTATCTAATAAAAGATTAATATGCAAATTTACCATTACTCCCACACACAAGATGGCTGTCCCTGTGTGGACACAAGATGCCCTCCACATGATGGTCAGCATGGGAGGGACCAGGTCTGCAAGGGAAGGCTGTTGGAGGTGACCAGACCTGTAGGGAAGGGCAGTTGGGAGAACTCAGGCCTACAGGGGAGAGCAGTTGTGGGGGCGACTAGGCCAGCAGGGGAGGGCAGTTAGGGGCAATCAGGCTGGCAGGGGAGCAGTTAGGCATCAATCAGACTGGCAGGGGAGTTGTTAGGGGCAATCAGGAAGGCAGGCCAGTGAGCAGTTGGAGCCAGCAGTCCTGGATTGTGAGAGAGATGTCAACTGACCATTTCGGTCCGACCCTTGTAGGATTGGACCTAAAGGGGCAGTTGGATATCCCTTGAGAGGTTCCATATTGGAAAGGGTGCAGGCTGGGCTGAGGGACACACCCCCCCAATTCCCCAATTTCATGCACCAGGCCTCTAGTAAAAATATAAACACACAAACAAATAGTAAAACATATTTTTAAAAAAGTTGTGATTTAAATCTAAATGTGATTGCTTCTTTGATTCTCCTGCCTATTAACAAGCATAGATGATGTGGATTTATTTTCTCATTGACCTTAATCATGCAGTCCATTTTGCTTAAGGTGCTTTCATCATGGCTCCTCACTATAGCCACTAAACTTGCTATCTCCACAAATGTATGTTTAATCACTCCTACAAACTCGTCTAATCTCTCTGGCCTTTCTTTCATGCCAACCCCATGACTTCAGTCATCATTAAAACTTTCTCCAAAGAGATCATTTTGCTTTCTACTGACAACACTCCTGAAAATACTTACAGAGATGCGAGAAAATATAGGTAGGCAATTCAGTATCCTCAGAAAACAAATCAATGACCAAAACGAGTACTTTACCCAAGAAATTAAAACTTTAAACAAAAACTAATCAGAAACCCTGGAAATAAAGTATGCAATTAAGAAAATTAGGAATGAACTGCTGAGCGTAGGAAAAAGAGCCAGATGGAGGGGAAGAATTAGTGATATTGAAGATAGGAATCTAGAAATGATGCCAAGAGGAGCGACCTGTGCACATACTCCTTTGTAAACTTTTTAAAGATACCCTTTTATAAGGACACCATTTAAAGTAAACTTTTCATTTCTAGTTAAGTATTTACAAAAGAAAAATCTATAAATGTGCTTTTATCAGGACAATTCTGGGAAAAAAGAGGGAGTGAGTGAGTTGGGCTGTCTAGAGGAAAATGTGACCGAGAAAGGGTAATACACAATTCTAGAGAGCTACAACAGATCATAACTTGGCATTACAGTTCTTTTAAATGTAATATCTATTGTTTCATATTTACAGAATATAAATTAAAAAGTGGTTTTCAATAAAACCTTTAGGAAAGAAACTCCAAGTGAATTTTATCCAGAGCAGATATATAAAACAGATAGAAGTGGAATTGGGTCTCTTTTGTCTTGCTCCTAACAATGACCTACAAGGCACTTCTGCAGAGCATGCATGGCACCAAAGGCTGTAGCTACAGAAGTCCTCACTCAATGTCATAGTTAATTGAGACTTAAAAACAAATAATGAAACCAATTTTACAATAGGATTATTGACATAAAAGTTAAGTTTCTTTGGCATCTCATCAACTTCGTATTTATAATGAAGCAGCACTGAACTAAAACATCATTTTAGAGAAAATGTTGTATAGTCCAAATAAACCTTTCCATGTTTAATTTAAAAATTGGTGCTACAGCTCTGGCCAACGTGGTTCAGTTGGTTAGAGTATTACCAAGTACACCCAAAAGGTGGTGGGGTTTTGCTTCCTGGTCAGGGCATAAATCTAGGCTGTAGATTTAATTAATCCCCATTTGAGGCATGTACAGTAGGCAAGAGATCTATGTTTTTCACACTGATGTTTCTCTCTTTCCCTCACTTCCTCTCTACAATTGATTCTAAAGAACAGAAACACACACACTTGGTGCCAGTGATCTCTACAACTATAATTAAATAGCCAATAATAATCAGTATACATACTACAAGTGATAAGCTGCCTTCTTATTACCAATGAATTGCAATCTCCAAAGCCTCCATCGAGGGTCAATACCTTAATTCTCACACTAAATCTCAACACTGCTCCAGCAATTGCTTCTAGTTTTTTTTTTTTTTTTACTCTACCGAACTGGTTTCCATAGCATACCAATATTCTTCAGGGACTCCCATCTTCTAAAAAGCTTTGTTCTTTATCTCCCTTCTGTTACAAACTAGAGGCCTGATGAACGAAATTCATGCACAGGTAGGGTCCCTAGGCCTGGCCCGCAATCAGGGCCTACGTGTGGGGCAAATGATGGGGCACTGGGGGGGGACCCTGCTGGCACCAACCTTGGCTTGCCTGGCGCTGCCTGCTCACCTGCCCTGCCCCCCACCATTGTCGGGGGGCTTGCAGGCTGGGGTAGCTCCTGCATTAAGCGTCTGCCCTCCCAGTGGTCAGTGCATGTCATAGCAACTGGTCATTCCGACATTGATCAATTTGCATAATTAGGCTTTTATTATATAGGACAGTTTGTTACACGATTGATCTAAAAGCTGTCTTATATCAAGGGTTGACAAACTTCCGGCTGGTGAAATATGAACACACCTATTCCTTTAACTATCTAGCTTTGTATAGAAAGTCTGGTTTTGACTCAATCTCGAGTCTAAATGAAATCCAGTCTCTTGGTTTTAAATTCACTCTAAGTGCTAATGATTCCAGTCCAATCTCTTCCTAAAACTTCAGACTCATAGCTTACTCCACATCATTTGGTACCATAAACAGGATTCTTACAGACATAAAACAACCAAACACAAAACTCCTGATTCTCCTCATATCCCAAACCTCCTGTTCTATCAACACATGACAACTTCAGCTTACAAATCTACACTAATAAAAGAAAAGATGCCAATTGACTGTAGCTTCATAACACCCACAAGCCAATCAGGAGTATGCAAATTAACCCAACAAAGATGACTGGTTAATGTATATATGCAGGTAACACCCCAGCTGCTCCAGGAATCTGGGCATCGGAAAGGCAGCTCTGGCTGAAGCAAAGGCGGTGCCTGCAGCCAGGGGAAGGCCCATTCTTGCATGAATCTTTGTGCATGGGGCCTCTAGTGCTTAAGATAAAAATCTTGGGAGTCATTCTGAACTATCAGTTTACTAGTTGATACTTTCAAAATACTTCCAGAATCACACTACTTCTATTGTATCACCCTAAATTCTCACTTCAACTAATGTAATAGTGTCTTAAATTATCTCCTGCTTCTCTTATTCACATGAAGACACTCCATATCCTCCAAGGACTTCTCATCTTACTATTAGTAAAGGCCTAAATTTGTTTCAAGGTCTACAAGGTTCTTCATGATCTGGCCCTTGCTACCTCCTCTGAAACACTTTTCAAGTGTAAAAACACTGGTGCTACCTTGTTCAAACAAAAGCACAGTCTTCTCAGAAGGCCTTGACACTTACTGTTTTCTACCTGGAATATTCCGTCTATACCATCCCTACTAATGCCTATTTCCTTACTTCTATGTAGTAGCAGCTACTTCTATATAGCAGCCCATACATCCCAAAATTATCTTATTTTCTCTTACTCAGCTCTATTTTATAAGGCAGCACTTTTCTCTAACTCATATATTAGTTTATTATCTATCTCCCCCGAAGAGACGGTCAATTTGAGGCCAGTCTTAACTGTCTTAACTGCAAAATCCCAAGTGCCTAGCACACAATAGGTGCTCAATATATTTACGTATGCCATACTAATCTCTCATGCTCCCCCTAATGTTTTCTTACTTTACACATCCCATCTGTTATACCAGTATATCAAACATTTCATCTTGGTTAATTTGTATCAATCTATTACTACAGATTCGTCATTACAATTTTCTGATATTTTCTAACCTTTCACTTCCAATCAACGATTGACTTCTAGGTGTCTGCCAATTGTATCAACTAGAAGTCTATAGTGCATAAGAATTATGTTCCAATCTTTGCAAAGTGTCTTTACTTCCCAGAACAGTACCACCTTGAAGTTGTTGAGTATACCACATTTTATTAATTCTGAAGCAAACTCAACATTATTTTTACTGGTTTTCATTAATATCAATAATGGTAACTTTAGACACAATGAAGTACAATAAGGACCAAGGAGAAAATGAAAAATTGTGAACTCAACACAGGTTGGTTTGCTTACATAAAATTGAAGAAAAATAATTTCTAAGGATTCAGTTTGCAAAATCTGATACTTTTATAGGTAATGATAATATTGTATGACATTAATATAATTCGAAAATGCATTAAATATAGAGTGATATCAAAGGAATGGTAGTGTGAGAGATCCCCTTGAAGTATGAACAATTTGAACAAAGGATTCCCTGTTCAATGAAGAAACACATCTGAGACATCAATGCATTGAAACATCTAAAGGAGCAACCAAGGAAATGAAAGGAAAAGGAACTCAAAGAAGCTACTGACAGCCTTGCAGTTCAGAGCTCATTGTGGGGTCCAGAGGGGGAGGAATCAGGCTGTGATGGCATTTCCTTCAGCCGGAAGAGTAAAAACAGTTAGCATTCCTGCAGGAGTGAGCAGTGTGAGCTTCGGCTGAGCCCAGTGACCTGGGCAGTAACAAACCACAGAGGTGTAGCCAGGACTGTCTGCCAGTAAGCATTCCAGACAAAGACAAAAAGCCATGAAGCCAAAGCCTGGGCACCTTCCCAAGAGTTTTTCTTCCTTCATCCTGCCTATTGGATTGTGGAGCACATTATCTACAAACCCAAGAACTGATGCTACAAAAACACTTTCTCCCTGAGATAAAGGCACACTCAGGTTCAAGAGCAGGTATGGGGGCGGGGGTGTGTGTGGAAGTTGGGTGAAGACTAAGCAACAAAGGAGGCAGCAGGAGTCCCTCAGTTCACCCCACCCCCACTGCCAGTGGTGTCTGGCTGTGAGGACAGCACTGGCATTTCATGGCTTTGCAGCCCCATTGTCCACTGCATTACCCTGAGGTGTTCCCCTGGGACCAGAATGACCAGATTACAGGGAAGGAATCCACCTTCCCAGGAAACATAGGCCATTCTCCACCATACTGCAGAGATCTGAAAAGCTGGAGAAGTGCGAGTTTTTAAAACAAACTTTAGATTCATCACCACCTACTGAAAATGGACTTTCCCATATAGTAGTAGTGATCGGGAAAGTCAGTCAACAGAGTTTGC